>JAVQJS010112309.1:0-13057 GCA_036024795.1 Galaxias rostratus | reverse complement strand
TGGCTCTGTTCTACGTAGTTGTTGCCTGCCTCGTCATAAGAATTTCTTTGCTCAGAATGATCCTGTATTATACTGTGCATTTGACAAATAAAACACTTTGAACTTTGAACTTTGAACAGTGTTAGGACAATCACGTCTGTGGTCTTACTCAGAATGAAGAAACTGCTGGGATGACATGCATGGTTGTGTGGGTTCTGCAATGAAATGTTGATTGGTGTATGGCTTTCTTTTCAACAAAGAGGGGTACTAATGTACTCTTATTTGATCTTTGACCCTACTGTCACAAAAATGGCCAAACATTGGGCCACAGGGCTTCAATTATTTTTCAAACATAAAGAATTTTTAGGACGTATCAAACCTTTTGGGTATTCATTGCTCTTCCAGAGGCTGTGACCTTTTGTGGAGGATATTTAAGCCACTAGTTTTAGTTTATGTTGTGCTGAAACATGACTTTAATAAGCCGTAAAAAAAAACTTAAAATGACTGTTGTCTATTGGGGTGCAAAATAAGTATTTTAACTAGAACATTGATTTCTCTTTTTCTATAATTTGATATTGACTTAGTTGGTCCTAAGGGGAAATACGTGTCAGAACCTTGATCAAATCGATGCACAAGGATAGCAGATCAAAAATCACAACGTCTTTTCCCACTTTTTTTAAGTGTGAGCATGCAGACGAGTATGGCTTTAACAAATGACCAACAGCAGAACTCATAGGACCATACCATTGCATTCGGTTAATATCAAACTCTCTGAAGGTTAAAACAGTTCCATGTCTTTAGGGACACTCCAAATGTTTCGCATAGCTTGTTATCCTCAGAGTGGGAGAGTCTGCTGTGTATGTGCTTCCCTTTCTTTTTCTTCTTTTGCTTTTTCTGAGAGGGAGAGAGAAGGGAGGTTATCAGTTTTCTTGTAGCTCAAGGTGGCTCAGCTGATGGTGTCTGGTATCAAAACCAGTCATGTGGTGGCTTTGGGTCTGGCTCCTGAAAGTCACAGGTTAACAACACAGGGTCTGGATCCGAGCGTTATAGCTCTATTTGAAGAGCAAGGGAACAGTGCACCCGATAAAATGCAATGTGTTTTTGACGTGTTGTTTGGCTGTGTCAGCTCAGTTGGTTTCCTTTCAAAGTGACTTGGCAAATTGGGAAAACATCTTATAATCCTTTTGCAAAATCTATTGCTCCGTCCTGGGGCCTTGCTATAGTGTTATGCTGGGATCAGACTGTACTGTTTCAGCCTGATTTTCACAGGATTTTGTTGTCGCAAACTAATGGCCAGGGTCGGGCCCAAATTTGAACGTCAGGAACAACGAACAGTAGTGTAAAATGATCTCTGCAATCTGATCTAGTCTGAGAGGCCGAACGACACCACAACATTCATGTATGTCAAAACTCGACAACATGTTTCTTGACGTAGACAAATAGGATGACCAATCTAGCACAGAAAACAACCAATTCATGAGAGGGGGACACCATGAAAACATCAAGTCAAATTGAATTTATGATTACAGAATCTGAGTCAGTCTGTACACAGAGAATGTGAGAACACGACCATACCATAATGGTATGACGTCAAACACAAACTTCTGGCCTTTAGAGTCTCCAAAAGGCATATGCCGTCTCTTTGCTTACCTGTCCCGCGCTCTGACCGTTGCCAAGAGGAGGACTGTCTGGTGCGTTAATGTAACCATGGTTAACAATAACCCGTGTGAACTTGCTCGGGGTCAAGAAAGACCGCACAGGATGATTGATCGGTGTAAAACGTCTAATGTTGCCTCTTTCCCGGCCATGACACGACTCGAGTCATCGGAGACTAGTAGCCTAAAAGCTTTGTCATTTAAGACCGCTCTTCTCCTAGCTCTGGATACGATGAAGCGAATAGGTCCTTTGCACTTTTTGTGTATTCAGTTTGTCCCCAGGGACGCTAAGTTAACTCTAACACCAAATTTCAATGGTGTGTTGTTGACCTATTCCTGATATTGCAGTGGAGATCCTGTTTTGTCCCAAGGCCATGGAGTCTATGTATAGCCTGGTCCATACTTCTGCGTGATCGCATTGACCAATGTAAACCTCCATTTGGCGCTTACATTCGCACGGTTGTTTGCCAACATACTGAACATCATTGTAAAATTTACGGATCCACTTGGTGGCAGTGTCAAATTCAGTCATCCAGAATGTATAGAAATCCTTAGAAGAAGTGCTGACACGGAAATTCCCAATCATGCCCACGCGAAAATATGAACAAAGAGACAAGGGGTTGCTCATTGATTTTCATGCTTTCTTACATAAAATCAAATCAAGTTTCTTTCCAGAAAATGTTTGAGACAAGCAGAGCTGACCAATGTGATGCACAATATATACATATAGTTTATCAAACAATACAGGAAACAGTTGTAACAACATAGACCTATAGCCTATATAAACAGAATGTTCATGTACAAGCTAAGTGCATGGAAATCACTTAAATGATTAGAATTGAAAATAAGCCTATCTGCGCCAGTTCATTATGTCATCTATGTTTTATTTTATTTGGATACACACAAAATATTGTAGAATATCTACTTGCTTCCTACCCTTCTCAACCAATCAGAAATTGTTTGACATACTGAGAAGACGCTTTGAGGGCTTTTAGGATTTGGTAAGGCTCCCCGTCAACACGGGCCTCGTTGAGCTACGCTTTCCCAGAAACCCCTGCTCTTCGAAGCTATGCTGATCTTTGGACGTCACATGCTGCTTCATAGAAGTATAAACCAGGTTTATCTCATACTTGCATTCGTGCTCCAACACCGACAGGAGGGAGGGGAGGGCTTCTGCTTGGTGGATTAGCATTTTGTCTGTTTTTGCATCCATCTAAAAGAAAGGCGCTATTGAAACAGAAGCTATTAAACTAGTTTGTGATGACGGATTACTATAGTTTGCCCTCTCAAATGCTCTGCATATCCTAGCCGGGGTATGAACACTTTGTGGGCCCACTCAAGGAGATTATACTGTAGCTTGAATGTGACGGTGCCCTCACTTGCGTAGGTGGTGCTGAGTGTGGGTAACTGAATAAGTGAAAGGCTCGCCACCTGGGATTATGTGCTCTTGTTGATGGGGCACTGTTAGAAACGTCTCCCATAGGAAGGAGTTGACCACGTAGAACACTAAATAATGTAGAGGTTATGTACATAACTATGTTATTTGAGTGAAAGGAAGGAGACTCCATACAACTCCTGCCCCATGTGCTGAAGAATATCCAGTGAACTTTCTGAAGTGGAGATGTATGCTCACTCGCTACATGAACCGGCACATGAATTTGTTACACCATGCGAAGCGTCTCAATGACTCAAAGAAACAATTTTGTCATAAATGTTGTCAGTGAGGGTGTGATCTATCATGAAAGGTCCCTTCAAAATGTGATTTATATGCATTGGCTAACAATTGCAATTGTCTATAGAGGTACACTTTAATTTTCATAAACTGAGGTAGGAGGTAGGTTTGTGGTTCACTTACTTAAATGTACCACACATGACCCGTAGAACATTGTTATATTGTTTATCGCTTCTCCGGTCTTTACAGTCCCTCAGCTTTTATTAAGTACTGTTCTTGTCACTCAATACTGACCAGTAGAACACCATCATCATCATACATTACAGTACGTCATCATACTTGTACTACATTGTGGTGATGCTTTGTGTGCCATTTATGCCCATGGATAATATTGGTCAAAAAACGCGAGGTATACTGTAATTCACTGCTGGGCTTAGATCAGAGAGAGAAAGTCATACGAATTGTTAAATGACGAGCAAGGATTTGATCAAGGCCTCAAGCCTCAATGCACCCTGATTTATAAATATTTTGGAACATTTACATGCATTTCTGAAAATGAGGCGTATGCCATGTATCTGCACAGTGTGAAAATATATTACGTCTAAGTTCACTAGACAGGGACATTATACTGTATCATGAAGACTGACAATGATGAATTGCACGGAATCACAGTAATTCAAAAGCAGACGGATTTATTTTGTCACGCAATTAAATTGATTAATTGAAAACACAAAAGAAGAATGGTGGAACCAAAAAGGATGTAGTCATCTATTCACTGACAACAATTTACTGACAATAATTCACTTTCAACAATTTTCTCTCCCTTCTTGGAACAGGGCATGCACTCTGCATTTGATTGGGTTCCAGGAAACATATACTTAATTTTGCTACTAACACTTTCTGGGATATTATTCCTTCCTCTGATTGGTTCAGTCCATCACAGTTCTGCCGACTGCACTGCAGTTGATGGCCCACCCCCGCAAAGAGGATTTCACACGGCAATAAATTGTTCACACTCTGTCGGTTGACCTGACACAGCCATGCTTTTCTTTGTAGAATGAGCGTTTAAAGACAAAATTGACATTGTGTATGATATAGTATATGGGGAAGTTATGGATAGTGTTGTGCAGGTTGCTTGTGTAAGTTTTTGTTTTGGGACGTGTCCCATCACCATCACATCAGTAGGTTATTTTATTAAATGGACCAAAATTTAAGGCTTGGAATATTTATTTGTCTAGCTTTGTTTAATCACTCAGGCATTGTACCGACAACGTGACAGTTAAATTTGTGAATTTTGCATTTTCTAATCTAATCGGTCAATCACGGACTCAGGCTAGTACAAGTCAGGTCGAGCTACTCAGGTTGAGCGACTGCTGCCATGACAACAGTGGAATGTAACAATCTCTAGCCAATAACATAACTCAGATAATGAATATAAATGAGCAATGGACGTAAACTTAGGTTCACTACTGAAAATGACATGTGAGTTAAAGGGGGATAAAGAGGCACCCTAAAATAATGTATTCAAAATAATGTTGTTTTTTTATTTAGCATGGAACCACACAAAAGGTCTTGTCTACATTATGGGCCCTTTAAAGCGTGAGTTGTTTACCCCATACATTTTCATCCTTTTCTTTCTGTCTGGTCATCCAGGAAGAAAAGCAGACAAATCTCACAATGAGAAAAAGTGATCCTATTCTTCTAGCCTAATTCATTCTGTTTTAATTATATCAAAGGTTCTAAACATAACCAAACTAATAACATCGTACAGACAGAACAATTTAGCTTTATTTACTTTTTACTCCATCTCAAAGCTAATGCGTTTTTTTTCATTTGTTTGATAACTTTCATTATTTTTTCAAGTTACTTCCAAATTAACGTGTCATGCAAAACCATTAGTTGAAAATAATATTGTTTCTACTGTAGATAGTCCCATCAGCTTTTTTCAAACAATTTGAAACCTGGAAGAAAAGGCACCGCTTAGTAGATTCTTCACACATAGTTTACATCACACCCCATTTGAAAATGGTTAATGGTTCTTGAAGAGTTTTGGGGGTACATCTGTACATCTTTCAGGTTGTTCTTAGCAAAAGATATCAAAAGGTTAATATTTGTTGGGGCACTAGGACATCTCCCTGTGTTGGGAATACTATACTGTGGTGTCGTTGGTTTTGTAACACCCTTGGACCGGTGCAGCACACATCCCAGACTGCCCACCCACGCTCTTCACAAAGGTTTGGCGTGATCCATCATCCCCATCTCTCCAGGGTAGGGTCTCGCCAGACAAGCCTCGTTGCTTGCCGACTCTTTTAGGTAATTTGCGGACGCAGAGACAGATGGCTGCTGTTGCCGGGGCGTGGAGAGAGAAGGAGAGGGAGGGACAAATGGAAACAGTGATTGAAAACAGGGACAGCTTTGGGCATGAACCTTGCTGCGTGGAGTCAAGGACACAAGCTCACCTTGGCCCCACACACGATCCCCAACACATAAATTGATAAAGATCCATTACACACACTGGAAAGACATACAGGGATCCCTGTTCTTCTCTATTTCAGGTTCCCCACAGCAAAGCCGAGATCGGCACCAGATAAACTCCTTTTTGAGTGCAGGTAGATTGCCAATGATACCCTCGTCATTCAAACCTGTGCAATCGTGAGTGATCTGTGGTGACATGGCGAAAGGCTGAGGATACATATGGTTTGTTCCAAAACTTCAGATTCATTGGTGAGCCTAGGCTGTAACCTTACTGGGGCGGATCTGGCCTTAGCAAGGACTTAACGTGGCTTTCTTCCTTTGTTAATTAGCTTGAGCATGGGCACCAAGAGGGTCGGTGCGGCGCCATATGGAGCCAGCTCCCCGTGGCAGACCACTTGTCAGCCAAATGTCAAGGCAGTATGGCACAGCTTGCTGTGCCCTGCGATGAGCCACTTGTAGACCGTGACTGGAGGTGTTGACCAGGGCTTGGGGGTAAGGCTAATTAAGAGCTAGATTATTTTGGGAAACACCACGTTTTACCACACAAATCCTCCTCACCCTCTTTAGCTGTGGCCCTTTATATAATCAAATTATAATGGGCTGTGGATCTTTGCATAAAAGGCATAATATTCTATTTGGAGCAAAAAACACAGTTCACAGCACCGATGTACGTTACTGGCCATTTCCACTGCAGATCTGTGCTGCTGCAAGCAGGGCCACGCCCAACCAAGCACACCAATGACACAGAATGCATGTGTGGACAGCAACATTGTTTAACTTCACATCCACCAGCTAAAGATTATTATCAAGTTCACAGGATTAGCATATTTTGTGTCAGAATGATAATAAGCAGAATGCGTTTGGTGAAATAGAATTTTCAGGGGAGGGAATTGTTGTGATGAGAGACAGATACAGTGCATCCAGGGCTACAAAATGTACAACTGACACTCCAGCCTTTGTTTTGCGGCGTCAGGGGCAGAACAAGTATCCTGGATGTTTTGCTTTCTTTGGGGTCTCCAGCCGAGCTGGAGCAACTCTTGTTTCAAGTGTATGGGGTCTTCTTGTGACATAGAGAGAGACACACACATACCCGGTAGACTGGGGATATACTGAGGGAGGGAATAGACAGATGCAGCAGACATAATACATGCATCAAAAGATCAGGCATGACTTCTACTTCGGTTTTGACAACTCAGTGACTAGGTAATAATAGCTGTCATGCAGAGTGGCAATGGTTTTTGATTGCATTTATAGTCACATTTTAAACAAGAAATGCTTTTCCGTTTTGTTTCAAATACACTTGCAGCATGACCTTTTAACTGGAACCAGTGCTTATCAAACTTATGACTGATTTATATTAAGTGTAAGAACTACAGTATGGCAGGATTAGACAATTCATTAAGTACAGTTTTAAAATGTTACTGTCTTTGTAAATGGACTAAACATATTTATAATACCAATTTGGTCTATAATGTTATTTTGCACAATGTAGTTGGGCATTTATTATATGAAAAATTACATTGCATCAGTATTGACATCTTTTTTTTTCCAATAAAACAAGAACATATTATTCCATGTAGCTTGGTATTGCTGCATGACATCATTTACAGCTGTGCTGATTTGGAGGGCAGCAGGTTGTGGTTCTGTTACTCCTCTGTAAGGACGGATAGTAATCAACGTTTACCTTGACAAACCAGCCACATATCTGTATCTTGTTGGATATTCTTGATAAAATAATATATATATATAATAATACAAATAAAAATAGATTCGCTTTTTAGAATCAAATCTTTTATGGCCATTTAAAAAATAAATCGGCATCAAAGCCGTAATCATACCCATTGGAAAGCAAAATCCAAAAAAGAGTTGTCTTTTTTTTTCTCCTAGACAGAAATGAGACATTTAGGATACTTAAATGAGACTGGGTTTTGTCTCTTACCACTCAAAACATTTTTGAGAAATAGTGACATAGTTTCATATTTGCTTTAAGCTGAGCTGTAAATCAGATCCCAGAATTTTTTAAAAAGAGTCTAAACTAAATCTCCAAGTATGGATGAGAACTATTTTTATCTCAATCAAAGCTCATCCAAATCTCAAAAATTAAGTTCTAACTAAAATTAAATAACTTATTTTTCTCCTAAGAGGTCTTTAGAAACAAGATGTCAGAATGAAATGAGCACAAATGAAACAAGATTAAGAATTAATTTATTGCTCCTAGACAGCAATGAGACAGGATTTTCCCTCTGGGTAGGCATAGTGACTCATACACAATAATGCAAATCTTTAAACAGATGAGGCATTTTGCTAATCTAATAAGCAATATTGAAATAACTTTTCTAAGTTCCTGAGGATGTGTGTAAATTGCTCTCTGGTCATTTTCACACCCTCACTCTCACATCACTGTCTCTGTCGGATGCCTTTCCTACTTGCACTTGTCTGTGCAAATGCAATTTAGAGGCAAGAACACTTACTTTCTAACTTCCACTGAGTGCAAGCCGCACATATGTCCTTGATAATCTTCACAGAGGCTTGGGTTATTATCGTCATTACAGTTTCATTTGTGCAAATAGGTAAATTATTTAGGCATTCAATTAAAACAGATATATCAACTAACTTAATCAACACAACCCAGAAGACTAACGGGACAGTGCGGCAAAAAAATAATCATTTAAAATTGGCTACACTATAGGCAGGGCCACATAACAACTTGGAGAAGCATTAGAGAGGTGGGGGACTAGGGAGGAATACAGAGGAGATGGGGTGACATTTGTAAATAATACAATATTTTGTTATTCATTATTACAACTGTGGAACGGTAACATAGCATAGCGGTTGTCAAGCTACTAATTGTTTTGGGGTATTTTGTATTCTGCTCGAGGAGAACAGCAATTAGAAAGGTAATTCACTCACCTCTTCAGGGCAGAGTGTGATTGAGTGTGCTTACCGCAGGTTCAAATAAGTGAGGAGACATTTTTTATGTTTAAGATAAAAGGAAGCAGGGCTCTACTGTTAGACCTAGTGGAACTGAAAGAACTGCCTGTGAACACTGATTGGCAACACAATGCCGTTCTTAAGAAATAAACAAACCAAGTGAAAACACCCAAAATGAAAAACTTGGCCAGAATAGAAAATATCAGCCTTTTCCTTATTTAAGGTGATTTACATTTGGTTTCTTTACCATTTAGTTCAATATGTATACTTATATTAGCAGTAAGTCCAAGAGGAACACAAGCTCAGGCATCACCTTTTCTTTCTCATAGGCCAGGGGGGTCAGGTAATAAATATTGTATGATTGGTGTAATTGTATAATAGATTTTTTTAGACATGATCGTTCTCTCTCTCTCTCTCTCTCTCTCTCTCTCTCTCTCTCTCTCTCTCTCTCTCTCTCTCTCTCTCTCTCTAAAAAAATACACAAATTATCCAAATGTCTAATCTGTGAATTAACATTCCTTTGTAAATTCCTCACAACCCATGGACTGTTGGTGGCTCAGTTCCCTCTGACCATAGTGGCTCCGTGATGCCACCTATTGTTGCCTTTTTATTTCTGCACAACAGTCAAGGCTTTCAGTGCATGACCATCCCTGTGTCCTTCTGTCCCAAACAGACAGGTACACCCAGTATATTACGTGAGGCAACAATGTAGACTGTGGGCCCCGAAAACCCCGCCATCTGACCTAGAAAAATCTATATTAAATATTCCAACGTGTCTATGGTGCATGACATGCAATCGTTATCCCAACATTGATTTTTTAACAAATTCATCTCTACAAGCCCTGATATGAAATGCCAGAAATCGTCAAACCATGGCAGTTACAGCCAATTACGGACGTATGATCCGGTAATTTCATCAACCTTTATCATTCTGCGCAAACAAACAGCATGATTGGAAAACCAATAGCAAATAGACAGAAAGACTTGGACAAATATGGCTACCAATAAAAGTATTAGTCAGGCAACAGAAGCCGTCAAACTGAAAAGAGGGCTGCTGACATCATATGGTGGAGCGTTGATGCTCCGAAGTGTTAATAACAGAGAGACTACATAAAGGTAAGGTCCTTAACAAAGGCCATGCATTCTCTCCTCAAGAACGTGAACTGGACCTTGAGGTGAGTAAGCGGCATCCTTTCCAGCAGCTTTCTCTGGGTTGTCATCACTGAGGCACGTTCAGTGTGGAAGCTATTTTGCGAGTCACACTGTTATTGCTTCAAGTTGTTGTTGGGGATATTCATGTGAGATGCGTGTTGTTCAGTAATTGATAGATGATGAGCAGTTTGACTTCAAAGGGTTTCCCTGCATTGACACTAACTCTGTTTTAGGGTAAAATCATGACCTTTCTCGGTGCCCTTGGGCAGATGGTGCTGCTGACAACCGTTCTCTTTCATCTTACAGCATGTCTTCCTCTGTGGGAGAGGTAGGAATGCTTGATCAACACATTTCTTACATTTTGTCCCATCAGGATGTTTTTTTTTTTTTAATTTTTGCTTCTGCGCACATTTCCAATAAATGTGTCTATAACGTCCTCTTTTTTTGGGGGGGGGACAATCGCGTATCCTTAGTCTAAGAAATTAAGCAGAGTATCCTATTACACTCTAGTAAGCCCCCTTCTCCTGGACTGTCTCTTAGTACCATTACATGGTTAGACATTCTGTAAGTCACAAGTCATAGTTATGATCTGTTTTACCACAGTAATCAGGAGAATCTGCAGGGAATCATCACAAACGAAATCAGGCGTTTAAACATCCAGTCTGTGTTTGCCAGGAACTATGTGGATGCTCTAATTGAAGCTCGACTCAGGTAGGCCTTCCGCTCGTCTCAAACCTCATCTCCTATTGTCTAAATAAATAGCAATATAAATAAATATCCAATAAATCTGCCTTGCCTTGCTACCAGGGATTCAAGCTTACAGCGGAGACAATTAGGGGATATTGAGTTCTCCAACCGATACGCTGAGTATTTGAGGTCCAAAGCCAAGCACACCTCAATCTGTGCTTTCCTCAGGCGAATGCAGAGCGTTAAGAAAAGGTACTTTTTTTCTATCACAAAACAAATTCAAATAGCTATTGTCCTTTCACCTGGAAATACTCTTAAAGCTTTTTTCAAAACACGTGTAATTCTTTATTTTGATTTGATATTCAATTTTTGGAAATCTATTACTAAATATATGTTTATATGTGGACGAAGGCTGTTTTTTTCCGTTTTTCACCTGGTCTGAGAACTATTTTGACTTCAGAATTTCTATGTTTTAAAGTTCATGAAACGTCTGCTTACCCACAGTGGAATGGCAGGAGAAACAGAGAAGGTCAATCTGCTTTTGAAGCAGTACATGTGTCCAAATGTATACAACTGGGCAGCTGACTTCAAATAAGTTAAGGATACCTACTTAGACCGGGGTTCCAGCTTGGAAACCATCACCCTATTTATTCCTTTCAATAAAACACATGTGAAAAAGAAAACATGAGACTAAAGTATATTTCTGTCTTGTGGTGTATAGTTTTTGATAACTGAGGTAATATTTATCCATGTTATCAATTAATGCTGACCATATATCCTAGTGACCACACACTTCCCCTGTTTTTCATGCATTGAATACTTATTAAACATATAGGTGTCTATGTTCAGTATGCATTTCTGTTTAACTTTGAAAAACCAAACTGTGTAAGTTTGAAATAAAGAGAATCTGATTTAAGTTTCTTTAACCGCATTCCATTACCACAGAATACAACCACTGATTCAAAACATACATACACAGGAGGACTACTCTAGATGGAATCCAACATCTTGTGAAAATAACATAATAATTGTATTCAAGGTGCAGTATGTAAGTTTCAGTTTCTAGCAATAAATTGTCTATGTTTTTGACTTTTATTACATATTTCCTGGAGGCTATCATTAAACCACATGCTCAGAGAGAAAGTGTACTATACATGAGCGCCTGGGGCCCTGTTCTTAGCTTTAATCTAGGGATGCCCGCCTATCCTCAACCAATCAGGAAAGTTTTGCAAGGCGGCTGAAGTAATTTCATGATGTTACGAAAGACCTTAAAGAAGTATTGTGCCAGATATAAGTAAAAAGGGCATTATTCATTTGCATGCATATGCTGGTTATACTTGGCAATGTATATTAGCTATGGTGCCGCAGCTAAATGAAAACCATTGTCATGCACTGGCTAAAACCTTTTGGGGAATAAAGGTATGAAATAGTTTTTGTTGATGTTAGATTACTGTATGTCGTTACTATGGAAATGGTCATTTGTGTCTGTGTTCATTGCTTTGGTGTGAACCTCTCAGTTTTAAAGCATTTACGACCAGACGTTTGGGATACTTTTGTGTCTCACTTCGGAATCAGACTTCGCTTTACGTGTTGCCTTGCTCAGGCTCATGAAGTCAAGCCAGGGTGGGCACGGGCAAGTGTGGGATAGGGAGACCAAAGAGTCAGGTATTTTAGATAGGCCTTATTGAGTGTTGTGATTCAATCTCTTGCCATTTTCCCCCCAATTCTCCGGAACCATATACTGCACCAAACTCAAAAGAAAGGTCCAACAAATCTGTGAACATTGTTTGTGGTTATTCACAAAGTTTATGATCCATCCATCCATCCATTATCAGAACCGCTTATCCTATGCAGGGTCACGGGGAGCTGGAGCCTATCCCAGCTGTCTTCGGGCGAGAGGCAGGGTACACCCTGGACAGATCGCCAGTCCATCGCAGGGCTAAAAAGTTTATGATCCCTAATATTAGTATGCGATCGTAATTCAATCAAGGTAACTAACATACTGCGTTTCACAAGCAGAGAAATACATCTAATTTACCAAGACTGTGACACAATGTGTAGTCTTGAAAAGCGAATCAAACCGGAAATTCCTTGGTAACTGATATAATCACAAGATGGCACAATTTTGCCATTTTTTCAAGAGAAATATCAATCTATTTATGACATTTATTGTGTTGTTGAATAACTAGTTGTTTTTGGCAACATCGATAGCTACCCTCTAATGTAAACCCAATGGTGATGTTGAAGCATATTTGGACTCTAGTTGTAGTAATTAAAGTTATGTAAAAATATTTTAACCCCAAGGATAGTAATCATGGCTGCAGGCCAATAACTCAATGAACATAACTAAATTATTATCCAACGCTAACTGAAGAGTGCGATGGTGATTGTTCTGCCCTCAGTAAAATGTGTGTGAACTAAAAGGAGTTGGAAAGGTTCATTATAGTTTGTGATAGTATTTCATAATTCATTCAAGTCGATTGTACAGTCAGTATTGGTTTGCCTG
>JAVQJS010112303.1:0-11184 GCA_036024795.1 Galaxias rostratus | reverse complement strand
CTATCTTTAATGGCGTACACACACACACACACACACACACACATGGATACAGAGAGAGAGAGAGAGAGAGAGAGAGAGAGAGAGAGAGAGAGAGAGCATATGTGCTGTCAGATGCAGACCTAAGGGGATTGGTTTAGTGCCCGGCCAATCTGATAACACCCTATAGGCCTATGCGGAGGAAAGACTATAATTAGTACAAAAAGATTGGCTCCCCCTTGTGGTTTGCCAAAGATTCGTTAATTGCCTTTTAAAGTCAAAATACTGGTTGAAAGTCTGTTTCTATCAAGCTTTTTGTGCCCTTCAACTATAACTATAAATAGATATTTTTTCTTCACCACATACCTGCAATACTGTGCTTCAGTCTATGGTCCTTTAACTGTATTCACAGTAAACACTACATGTTTCATTACATGCATGCAACGAAACCCCATGCATCTTGAATTGTGAACACTACGTGCTATACACGTCACTTTTTCCACAGCTTGAATCTAGACGTAGCCAACTTTAAGGATATTTTGCTTGTGAATAGCTTTTAGCGTGAAAGTGTATTATTTAAATGCAGTACGACAATATTTAAATTGTTTTTGAGAGCAGTGTGGGGAATAACTGTATGGGCCTTGATGATAGTTCGATCTTATGTCACTGTCACTGAAAAAAATAAGCGTTCTTACTTGAGCATCAGAGACTGTATCCTGGAAATCTGCGCTAAAAGGAAATGTACCAACGACTTTTTGACTAAACTATTGTGTGACCACGTGTACATTTGCATACTGTATACATGTATATGTTTAGACTCACCGTAAGATGTGGGTGGGGTGTGAATAGCAGGCGTTGAACATAAAATGCGTGTACATATTCATTGGATCGATTTCTTATTCTGCCTTAGCTATGCAAATTGCTGTTGGAAATGCCTTGACTATTTCCCCATGCCTTAAGATGTGTTTCTGTGGTTGTTCGAGAGTGTTTATGCTCAACTCGTTAGTTTTAGTAATACTGATGTCAGTATATTATACTGGCAATGACTACATTGTCATGACATGTTTAATTGTCTGCAATTTTTAAAGGAATTTTGAATATACTGCATAACCAATAACTACTTTATTGAAAGTAGAAATATTCTTTGTATTGCCTCCAGCCAGGTTTTTAAATGTTGCATACTTGCCACTGCTGTTCCCTATTAGGAAAGACATACCCAACGTCAATTTTCAGATTGACGTTAAACAATCTGCAGTGACATCTAGTGGTTATAGAAGAGTTTTGGATTGTTGATTGAGTTCATGTACGATGTCATTTTTTTCCGTCTAAGTGAGATTGATTATGTTTAAATGGTATGTTGCTAAGTTGGATTGATGTGGAATAGATGGCGTTGAGTTGTATGTGAAATTGCGATGACTTGAAAGAAAAACTTAGGATGGGTTAGTGTCACTCTCTATGTGTAATAGCTCATTTATTTGTCAGATAATGAAAATGTACAAGCCCTTCTTTCAAAAAGGACTCTTGCGTTACTATCAGGATCAGAGAGTGAGGAGATAAGATCTTCTACCGTGGCTGGGGTCCATTATGAGGGCTTGGGGTTTGATGAAGCCTAGGAATAGGGAAATGTGTAAACAAAGGGAAGAGGGCAGGTGCTGCAGAAGGTTCAGGGTGAAGAGAGCAGCAATACATTGTGTGTCTTTTAGTGTACATACTGTGTGTGGACAACAGGGGTTTCGGGAGAGAATGGAGGGATGCTGGTATTATTTATTTATTTATCTGTGAATCGAAATCTGGTTGGGTTTGACAGCTTTGACGCCTGTCTTTGAAGGGTGTATTGGTTATGTTTGTCTCACTGGCATTAAGGGAACCATATCCAGGAAACTGTGACCAATTAAATATTGCAGGTTTGAATGATTGCTTTGGGCCATCCATGAATATCTCTGCCTAGCCTTTTACAATAAGCCCAAAACTATTTGTAATATTTTTTATGATGACTTGTCTTCAGTGCCATAGATAGGCAAGGCACAAAAGGCATTGACAGTCAAGGTCCAAGGTTTGACCACCCACTAACATAATGATATTCCAAGACACTGACACATTAAGTAATTTGATTTATATATACTTATCTTGTTTTTATTGAAAAAAAAAAACATTGAAATATTCATTATGCTGAATAGGTGATGGAAAATTATTTATTGGTATTTTTAAGTTTTCCTTATTACCAAAGCAGAGTATAATGATCCGGTTTGTCTGATTGTATACAGGATGATAATTGTGTCAATTATTGTTAGTCACAATTTTATAAATTTCTTTTTTATCTTTTTCTTCTTTTTTTTATCTTCTCTCACTCTCTGACATGGTCAACTCAATTACAATGAAAATGTATTAAATCAATCCCAATTTGAATGTTTATTGCAAGTCATTTGATATTTGCTAAGAATCTAGTACATGTGCAGATTGCTTTACATGTTGTGGAATTGTGTTTGCATTAAATAGCAATACTACAATACCAATCATTTTTCTTTGAATTGCTATCAAGTTGTTCCTGTAATAAATCTCTTTATTTGAAAATATGTGTATGAATATTATCATTTTTTACATCAGAGACTTTGCCCGCTGTTACTTCAAATCAAGTAGCTTCGTTTTAATAACAAATAATATAACTACACATTTTCATTTTGAGTTGACACAGTCCTGCCACACAATCCTAATTTTCTTATCTGGATGTCTAGCCTCAGACCAGTTAGTTTCTGCATCGTACATATTTTAAATTACTTTTTAAAATTGAAATTAAACATCAAAAGTAGTTACGGGCTCAGAAAGATTTAATTCGATTAAATGTTCGTAGAAACAACACGTTATACTATTTTGAAACTATGGTATGTTGCTCAGTTCTTATAATATGATAACTATATATTATATTATGATATTATGCTATTACAAATCCAACGGTTGATGCTTTAATTAACGAATGGCCCAATGTGGCAAATCGAGGAAGACGGAAGTAAGGAAGGTGCGAACGAAGGCCACATCAGTCCTCTGCTAAGTTGTACCACGGTAAGCCTTTTCGGACCAGTTCTCTTCGATTTCATCCCATGCCTTGTCTAAATTAAGTGTACTAGGTAGGTAAATTCTGTCGGGTTGGGTTTTAAAATAGGCCAATAGATTAAGAGCTTAACCATACCGGCAAAGGTTTCTTAATCCTATTTAGAAGGTCATGTCTTGGCTGTGTACATTAGCAAGCCAACGTTAGCTTGCACCAAGTGACAGTCGGCACTGACTGAGCTAACGCAATTTAATAATAGCAACATAGCGGCAGGTTCATTCATCAACCGTAACCATGCAAGAATGGGCAAATCAGTTATGCGTAAGTGCTATGTCCCTACACAAATAGAGATACAGAAATGTTCGAAGTATTTGTGTATTGCATGATATTATTCGCTATCTTGTTTCCTCCTAAGCAAATATAATGTAAGGGCGAGCGTTGGCGATCTAGCAAATGTTAGCTGACTTGCTAGCTAGCACTGTAGCGGGTAGTTGATTCAAAAGCCTACAGCAGCACATCATCAGATAGATGAGCTAGCTAACGTATTGAGCTAAAAGACAGATACACGGTGACATTTGGCTAAACGTCTGCTAATGCTAGCCTGTGTATAGACTGAAAGTTTAATGGGTCAATTTGTCAGGGCATTGATATTTTCAGACTTTTTGCTGGAAAGCGTTAACCAACTTCAAGTTATAGCTTAAGCTACAGGTTGTTGTTCTTCCTCTAGTCGTGTGGCCTGTGACAGTAGTATTTACAACAGTGTCACCTGTCCGTAATCTTTAAAATGGTCTCGCGCCACAATAATACTTTTTGGTTTCGTGATTCACTCATCCTAACTATCACAGTGATCACGTTGGAAGTCGGGTTTGTCTAATTTAGACCGAATTCACGTGAAATAAAGAGCCGTCAATAATCCTGTTCGAGAAATGCACAAACATAAAATGTATGATTTATTGTTGAGTAATGAATCTATCATTAGAATTTATCCCATTTCACGATTAAATTAATGGGACACAATAGTTGAGCATCTATTTGTTTTATTGTCAAATTATCAAATGTAACACATGCACAACACATTCCTTGCTGGCATATATAGGACAGATATGAGTTTGCAGTGGGGAAAATAAAGGTGGTGTATCAGGAATGGAATTCAAAAACAGGAAAATGGAACAAGACAAGCTGTCAACTGCAGGGCAGAACTGTAGAAGATGGACTTTGTGCTGATGAAGGTGGTTTCAAATGTTGCTTTTGGATGCCCTTTCTATATTCTATGGAACCCATTGTGTCGTTTTACGGGACTTATTACTCCGAAGTGTCCAAGTGATAAAGACAGGACTTCCTCCATTTTTGCCTGCTCTTGCATTTCTAGAATTTCCTGTCTCCTACAATTCTCCAAAGCAGGGCCTGTTGCTCTTATTCTATTCTAATTGTATTTTGCAGGAGAACCGACAATTTGGATCCAAGATGACGGACTCCAAATATTTTACCACTACCAAGAAAGGTAGGCGTTTCCTTATTTGTTCTCCAGTCACAGTCAACATTAACTCAAAAATCATGACTGTTTAAGTTGTTTAACAAGTCTAAGTCGATTGTGTGCCTAATTCTTTAGATGGAGCTAGTGGTGTATGTGTATTGCGCAACTCTATTCCAGTTACTTTACAGACGTTTTACATCCAGTTTATGCAATTGCTTAATGTCTGAGCCTCAATTAGCCTTTTTTTTGTGGTATTCATTTCACAGTATTTGGCTTGTTGGTTGTTTGTCGAGTTTTGTCTTTTTCTTTGAGTCATCCGAGACACACTTTCTCTCGATGCTTTGAGGTGGCAATGATTTGTTGCAGAAAAATTTGCATAGAGAGCTAAAAAGAAGAGAAAGCAACTTCCCCAAGGGAACGCAGACCACTGGCAGGGCCCGTCCAGCCCGTGTGCTGATGATAGAACCAGGAACGGAACAGCTGGGGTTGTTGTCCTCTAAATCAGATTAGACACCTACCGGCATTAGCCCTCTTTTAACTTAGCTGTCCTGCTGTCTCTACTGGCGTTCTGCCTGCAGCCTGCTCTCCCATACCAGAGAGAAGCCCCCTCAACAGCCTCTCACAATAAATTCAAGCAGACATATTGCTCACGAGGAATGCTGCGGCGGTAGATGGTGTACGACAGTTTGCCATGTCTGTGTCAGCAATCTTAATATCCCTACAGCTTCTACTCGGCATCTGGTCATTTTGCACGCGTGCGTTTCTTTGTCAGAGCACTTGTGTTATGACTTAGTATAGCGTCTGAACAGCCCATCCACCTTTGGCCGTGCGAGGTAGTTGAGCCGGCCATCAGAGCACATGTGTAAATGAAAATATCCACTCAGACAGAGGTGACCATGTGAAATGTAACCTGGGGACAAGCTGCGAGTTGAAAGTTCAGTTTGTCTATTTGACTTGACACAGAGGCCCTAGGAATCATGCGGAGTCGTAAGTCCTCTCCCATAGGTGTGTGATGTCCTCCTACCGAGACGGTGCAGCATCTCGTGCACCTCCCCTGTAGCTGCTCATTAATTTGTTATGGGTCTGAACGGCAACCTGAGTTGGCTCCCTCATAAATTATGGGTTTCATTGCCTGCTCCTGACCTTCTCAAAACAACAAAACAAACAAAATTCCTCCATACCTAATATGCATCATGGCAACCTCTCTCTACATAATTTATGAGTTACCCCCTACTTTAAAAGCATTATGCTTGTAATATAATATGTCATTATGTCTGTGCAGGAGAGATTTTTGAGCTCAAGGCGGAGCTGAACAGCGATAAGAAGGAGAAGAAGAAAGAGGCTGTGAAGAAGGTGATCGCCTCCATGACAGTTGGCAAGGATGTCAGGTGAGCCAGAAGTCGGTCCTCTCCAAATCCACCTCTTTAAAGATAACATGCTCTTCTGTTATGCGGAGTGATGAGTCATCCCCCCCCCCCCCCACGCCCCAGTGCCCTGTTCCCAGACGTGGTGAACTGCATGCAGACCGATAACCTTGAGCTGAAGAAGCTGGTCTACCTGTACCTGATGAACTATGCCAAGAGTCAGCCTGACATGGCCATCATGGCCGTCAACACCTTTGTCAAGGTATAGGGATGAGCGGGCCCTCTCTTATTTTTAGGCCCTACGTAGCCAACCTTAGATGTGGGATTGAATATGGTTCTTAACAGTAGTATACAGGACAATAATTCAGAATTCTCTCTTTCTCTCTCTCTCTCTCTCTCTCTCTCTCTCTCTCTCTCTCTCTCTCTCTCTCAGAGTTATGGGAGAATTCCCCTCTTATCCAATGCAAAATATCTCACTGCGGAACAAATAAAAAGTTTTCCATATCTCTTTCTCTTCTGATTTAAATTCCTCTGAATCCTCCCTCCTCCTCCCAGGACTGTGAAGACCCCAACCCCCTGATCCGCGCCCTGGCTGTGCGCACCATGGGCTGCATCCGCGTGGACAAGATCACAGAGTACCTGTGCGAGCCCCTCCGGAAGTGCCTGAAGGACGAGGACCCCTACGTGAGGAAGACGGCGGCCGTGTGCGTGGCCAAGCTCCACGACATCAACGCTCAGCTGGTGGAGGACCAGGGCTTCCTGGACACCCTCAAGGACCTCATCTCGGACTCCAACCCCATGGTGAGGCTTCCCCTGGTGGGACCGTGGCACACGTGTTCATCGCAGCAGTGTGCTGCCTTGGGTCTTTTCTTTAGAGGGCCTTCCTTGTTTCAATCATACAGTGAAACAATTCATAAGAATACATGTTTTGGCAGCGTTTCCGATCCAGATTTGGCTGTTTGACAATAAGCAATCCTGCTGTCTGCTGTCATGGCGGAAGTTTTATTTATATAAAGCGTCGATAGGAGAAGTCATGCTATGCTGATATAATAGTCTTCATTTCCTGTACTAAAAGTGATGCTTTCTTTCTCTCGTCCCCTGTCCCTTCCTGCCTTTCAGGTGGTAGCCAATGCGGTCGCAGCCCTGTCGGAAATCGCCGAGTCTCACCCCAACAGCAACCTGCTGGACCTGAACCCCCAGTCCATCAACAAGCTGCTGACGGCCCTCAACGAGTGCACCGAGTGGGGCCAGATCTTCATCCTGGACTGCCTGGCCAACTACACGCCGCGTGACGACCGCGAGTCCCAAAGGTTGGAGGGCCGAGCCACAGCATGAGCCGCGTAGCCATCGATAACCACCACCGACTCTACCCCTGTTGCTGCCAACACGTCCTCACCTCTTCTTGATTCCCCCCTCTTCTTTCAGCTCCCTATGAATGCCCTGAACACCGAGTAACCGCTCTGCTGTTTGCCCCTCCTACCGCCCCCCGCAGCATCTGCGAGCGCGTGACCCCGCGGCTGTCCCACGCCAACTCGGCGGTGGTGCTGTCGGCCGTCAAGGTGCTGATGAAGTCCATGGAGATGCTGCCCAAGGACCTGGATTACCATGGCACCCTGCTGAAGAAGCTGGCCCCGCCGCTGGTCACCCTGCTGTCGGCCGAGCCCGAGCTGCAGTACGTGGCGCTGCGCAACATCAACCTCATCGTGCAGAAACGGTAGGGATGGGTAGGGGCGGGGGGGGGGGTGCTGTGGTATGAGCAGCACACCCGGCATGAGGTCGTGTCATCGGGTCGTCGGCCGTTCAAGTGGTTCTGTTCCCTCACGAGTTCGTGCTAACGGTGCCGACCCGTCTGCTCCGTGCACATGCCGCAGCCCCGAGATCCTGAAGCACGAGATGAAGGTGTTCTTTGTGAAGTACAACGACCCCATCTACGTCAAGCTGGAGAAGCTGGACATCATGATCCGTCTGGCCTCCCAGGCAAACATCGCTCAGGTGAGCCCCGCTCTCTCTCACCACTAACTAGATGGGGTAGACTGGAGAAAGATTAAAAAAATAAATGAAAGTTTCCATTTATTTCTTAGTCTTTGTGAGTGTAAAATACAGTCTGTAATCTTACAGAAATGTTATTGTTTCCTCTATAGTCATTTTGTCTTGAAGCTGGTCAACAGTTGCAGCCCCCAGTTGCAGCCAACCCTCTGTTGCCTCTGTGTCGTATATTGTAGGTGCTGGCTGAGCTGAAGGAGTACGCCACTGAAGTTGACGTGGACTTTGTCCGAAAGGCTGTCCGAGCCATCGGCCGCTGTGCCATCAAAGTGGAGGTGAGGGCAAACAACCCACTGTGTCCCCATGGGATCTAGGTCAGCCGCCGTCGACAGAAAGCCCTCAACTTTACTGCGAGTTGCCATAAAGATGGAGATTGTGTCACATGAGTATATATTTAACAGTGTGATTTAGAGTTTACAAGGGCGGTCCTCTTTACATGGCGTGACAGTGACCCGTGACAGGGTTACCTTGTTTCCATAGTGTACAGTAGGTGGCTCTGTTTGACAGGCTGCTGTGTGCGTGACTGTGTGCGTGACTGTGTGTGTGTGTGTGCGTGTGCGTGTGCGTGTGTGTGTGTGTGTGTGCATGCGCGCTATGCCTCATGTCTGTCTATTCCTCTGTGACAGCAATCAGCGGAGCGCTGCGTCAGCACCCTGCTGGACCTCATCCAGACCAAGGTCAACTACGTGGTACAGGAGGCCATCGTGGTCATCAAGGACATCTTCCGCAAGTACCCTAACAAGTAGGTCACCACTTTACAATGTTCCCAAACGTGAAGACAGTGTCTATTTGTAGTGCTGGGGCAACTAACTATGACTACTACCACTACTACTTAAGCGTAGTTAAGCGTCTTTGAGCATTTGGAAAGCGCTGTATAAATGTCATTTTTCATTATTATTACTACTATTACTACTGCCGGAGTAGCTCGCAGGTGTTGCGAAGGGGGCTGTTGCACTAGGCCCTTAGCTGACGTGGTCATACTCCTACATACCTGTATAGCTGTATGTTTTTGTTTCTTACTGTGTGTTCAGAATAACTTGCCCTCGTTGTTGGTGGCATCCGACACGTATAGTCTTGAGTTTCCTTACAGCACGTGCTCTGGAAAAGAAAGTCGACTGTCTTTTTGACAAACCATGCGAGGATTAGGATGTGTGAGAAGTAGAGTTTTGGTTGACGCAGAGTGTTACACCCGAGTCATGCAGTGTATTTAATGCAGGCCTTGATATTGCCAATTACTCAGCTCTCACACAGATTTAAGTGTTCACACGGTGGGGCTCCTCCTTTACAATTCAACCAAGGGATTATGAACTGTATGAGTGGGCATGCACATTCATGTGGTGTGGATAACTGGACTATTATAGATAATAAGAGTGTAGGGATGGAGAAAGGACAGGATAAGTATTTGAATTTTATTTCAACTTGTTTCTTTTTCTTTGGTAGTTCTTCCTGGTTCATTTTGAGCGTGTGATATTTGAGTAGCTTACAGAGAATTGAGGGTTTACGTTTGTTTATGTTTATTGAGAGTTTGTGGTTTTTGCACTTGCATGTTTTCTTGTTTTATATGTTGAGTAAATAGGGCTGTGAGTTGTGAAGTTATTCTTGTATACCGTTCACTGCGGTCAATCCAGCGTGCATTAGTCTCTCTCTTCTATTTATCCGTCATTTAATGAAAATGCATTTGACTGACTTATTAAGTTGACTGACACGTCTGTGATTGTGTTTCCTACCGGTTATTTTGGTATCTCGAACCAGCTATAATAGCTGCTCATTCTCTGTTATTGTTAATCTACCAGAGGCATTTTTGGATGTTTTTTTCCCCCTGTGCCGTTCCCTCGGGGATAGGATATTGATATTTCATCTGCACTCGATGTGCTCGGCGGCTGCCATTGCGTACACATATATATTGGTTTCCTGACATCCATTTGTTTGCACGGAAGCCTGGATGTGGACGTGCAGCCGGACGCCTATTCCGTTTCACCTCGCTGACCCCCAGATCACTTACTCTGAGAGCAGGTGGAGAAGAGGGTCATTAGCCTGACTCAAGCTGTTTTCGGCATCACTTTCATGCTAAAAGGCATGGCAATTTGCTCCAAGTCTAGCAAACGTGGCTCTCCACACTCATGCGCACACACACACACACACACACACACACACACACACACACAAACAAATGAAGGCTTGCACACTGTCCTTAGTGCGCAGTGTTGAAAGCCTTCCTCCCTCTGAAGGGCTAGCCAAAGTGCACTGACAGCATGACACTTGGTCCGGGTCCAGCAGGGAGAGCCCATATGCCAGACAGACACCCTGTCTGAAAGCCCTCAAACACCCACCAACCAGAGCCAGTCCCTACTACACTGCAGCAGGCTGTAGTGACTCGCAGCCCCCTCCCGACCTACCGAATCTCCCCTCAACGCACCGTGGTGTCTCTGTGATGAGTCACCCAGTCACAGAGCTGCTTCCTCTTTAATTGGCTGTCAACGAGCTGTGGCTGCACTGGTGCTCGCTTGGGGAGACCCGTAATAGAGCCGGGGACGGCTTTCGGTCCTGGGAAGTCGTTCGACGGCGCCGCGCGTGCGTCGTTGGGGCGCAGGCAATATCGAGGCGTAAGAACTCCACCGTTTGTTCAAAGGGAGCAGACGTATTCAATCAGCCAGAGTGGGTTTGGCAACGGCGCTGTCGTGAGAAGCCAACACAATGTGTTTTGATTAAGCACAACATATCGATTCAGACGCGCGCTGTAATGTTAGTCTAATGAAAGGCTGTGAAAACAACCTCCGGGTCAAACTGCAGGCTTTCTCAACAACCTCATTTGACATTGTGTTGTTTATCTCCCTGCCTGCTACCCACCCCCCCCCACCCACATCTACATATTTGTGTTTCTGTGCAGCAATTGTTATTCTGTGCTTCTATGAGTGAAACATCATCTCACAAACTCCTGCAGCTAGAGATCTGTGTGAGAATATCAAAAACAAACGCGCCTGCTTTGGTATTCCAACACCATGGCCTCCAGTAGGGTGTAGAACTCCTAACTGAGATGATTGCCTCGCCAACCTGCTCTATCTGGTGGCGTCGATCGGCAGGTACGAGAGTGTGATCGCCACGCTGTGCGAGAACCTGGACTCCCTGGACGAGCCGGAGGCGCGCGCCGCCATGATCTGGATCGTGGGGGAGTACGCCGAGCGCATCGACAACGCAGACGAGCTGCTGGAGAGCTTCCTGGAGGGCTTCCACGACGAGAGCACTCAGGTGTGACCCCCGACTCCGCTGTGTGTGTGTGTGTG
>JAVQJS010112299.1:0-10575 GCA_036024795.1 Galaxias rostratus | reverse complement strand
TGGATTGGCGATCTGTCCTGGGTGTACCCCGCCTCTCGCCCTAAGTCAGCTGGGATAGGCTCCAGCCCCCCCGCGACCCTGCATAGGATAAGCGGTTCTGACAATGGATGGATGGATGGGGACATTTTAATGTATTAAATACGTTGTAAATTCAATTCAATTCAAATTGCTTGC
The DNA here is from genome assembly GCA_036024795.1 of Galaxias rostratus. NCBI lineage: Eukaryota > Metazoa > Chordata > Actinopteri > Galaxiiformes > Galaxiidae > Galaxias > Galaxias rostratus. The sequence continues at coordinate 10,401 of JAVQJS010112299.1, read as the reverse complement.
AGGCTGTCTGAAATGAATACAAATCTGAAATGTATATTGGCTAATGTTGAAGATTCTTTCTATGCCTAAAACAAGATACCCCTTTCTTTACTTGTAGGATGTCTGGTTATTTTGTTCTTATCAAATGTTAATTATCTGATAAGACACTGAGTGTCACTCTAACATAGTCATGTCATAGATGGCACAAAAGATCTAACTTTTTTTATCTTCTGGCATGACACTGAATTACCTCAAAAACAAAGGATTGGGAAACCAAAGAAAAAAGCATGTATTGTAAAGATAAGGCATGGGCATAATTTGCTGTGGTACAGAATTGACTGAAATACCCCATCCCCTTATCTATTGGCTGTGAGTGGAGGTGGTGGCTCATAAATGTTTGAGGTCCTGCTTATAGAGTTAACAGGACTGATATAAAAGGAGGAGCCACTCCGTCTCATCTTAAACTGAGATCTATCAAATGAACTAAGATGTGGTTGTTTTTAGAGGTGGTAGCTGTTTTCTGGATATTAGGATTGGAGAGCACCAAACCCTCCACTTTGAGTGGGGCTCAGACACTGCAGGCTCTTCATTGCCCATCCTGTGAGCGCATCCACTGCACTCCTCGTCAGACACTCAAGCTCCAATGCAAGGGTGGCATCAGCTCGGGTATCTGCGGCTGCTGCCACACTTGTGCAAAGATGGCTGGGGAGAGTTGTGGAGGAACGTGGGATTACTTGGGAAAGTGTGACGAAGGGTTGGTGTGTATCTATCAGGACTTACCTGATGACAAACTAGATACAGTGCGCACTGGAATCTGTCGAGCAGGTAATGGTAATTGAATGTTTTGTCATACTAACAATATGCATTCTTATTACAAACTTACTGGCTGTCCCAATAAATCACATCAATGTTGTTAATTTTGTTTATGAGCTTTGCAAGGCGAAAGCGCTATCAAGGCTTCCTTTGATTCAAAGACAAGTTCTCTTAACAGTTAAGCCATTATTACAGCCCTTATCTTTTTCTTTCCTTATGGTGAAATACAGATACTTCTTCAAATGTGCACAATGTTTTATTTTTCAGGACTCAATTGTATGTTTACAATTTCTGATTCAAAGTATATGAATGTGGCCCTTTTTTCAATATGTCTATTTAAAATGTTGAAAGTTCCCGTTCACACAAATCACAAGGTATCCTCTGGAATATTTATAACTGATTTGAACTCCTTTAGTGCTGGCATCCAAAGATGAGAACTGCCACCCAGAGTGCACGAGGGAATACTGTCAAACTAACCCATTAGAGATCTGCTCTGCGAGGTGAAAAAACAAGACACCATTCCCTGCAAGAGGGATAACCTGTCTTCCATGTCAATCCCTTCCATGTTATTTCTTGTACTTTACTAGATAAATCTTGTTAAAGCAGTACCATACTGTCCACAATCTGTCTTTTGCAGATCTGCATCATTAGAAAAGCAAGCTTGCAGTGACTCCTGCCTCCATACGTCCTGCTTAAGCTGTCTAGTATTGATGCCGCCGATTTGTCCTCAATCGTGTACCCCTTCAGATTCTTCTTGCTTGCACCGCTTTGGGAGATGTGTGGATAATAATTTGTCAGCTCCCCTAAACCGTATGTGCTATCAGAACCTACAAGTGAGTTACATGAATAATGTATATAATACAATATATATATATGTGTGTGTGTGTAACAATGGCTTAACTGTTATATATATAAAGAAACAAATATTTCTTGATTTTCTTCACAGAGTAATTCAGATGGATATTTTATGTGCTTGGTCCCAGGCTGTCCAAAGGAAGTCAACTGATGCTTTTACTTGAAAATGTAAAGACATTGAAAGATACATAGAATAGTAAAGATATGTTGAAATGCAGCATGACATACGGCAGCTATGTTATTTTATACATTATTGATTTACAAACACTATATACAATTGTCATTACATATACAACAAGAGCTAATTTATGTAGACGAGATTACATTAATACAACATTAGTGTTTTTCACCAGATTACCAAGTATTGTCTTAACTTTATTAAGGTCACAATGCAATCCCAGTATTTGGCCAAACAGAAAAAACATAATTTAATGTCAGTTGACATTTATACATACCAGTGGATTACTTGCTTTCTAATGAGGTTACTTGTGAATTTAATAAAGCAGAAACTTTTGTTTGACACTCTAATAACAAATGATTGTTTTTTTTAAACTTACGCTGTAATGCAACAACACAGGTGGCTCAAGTAGGTTCGTTTTAGGGTAAATTGTTTAAGTGAAGTTTGCAAATAATGTCCTCCAGGGTTGACCCCAAGAGGCTCATAGACAATGAGATGGTTATTGAATAACAGAGCGTTTATGAGGCTGCAATGATGTAACTAGAATAAAGAGTGAACCAACAGTGGCCAGGTTTGTTCTTTGTAATCCAATATTTGTTTTGTAAGTAATTCAGACAAATAAATGGTTAATCAGGGTTAAACAAAAAAATGCACTTTTGTAAATGCGAGTACACACACTTATAGGAATATGCATATGTATATTGCACAAACACATACTGTATATATAGATACAACTTTTTGTGTTGTACAGAACAATGTGCAAGTTCATTCCTGTCAGCGTATTACCTGTCATACAACAGGTGTCACACTTTGGCTCCTTACATTATAAATGTAATTATAAATTAAACTTTTGTCTTCCACTAGTACAAGTAAGAAATGTGGCCACTCATGATTTTAAAAATACAATTAGCCAAGTATGAGACTAGGAATACATTCTGTATGATTTGTGCTGATAACTGGAGACTATCCCAACCGACAAGGTAAGAGTTAGGGTGCACCCTGGATAACAATCAACTAAAACCAAATGTTATCAGCCACAAATGTCTGCTTATGCATAAATACATTTCAGAAAAAATATTTGCAATTAAAAATAGCAACACATGAAGGTACTGACAATATATTTTTACTTAATACATGAGTGGACAAAAATCAAACATTAAGAGTTATGTTCAGACTTCAGAGGGAAGTTGATTCCTCATTTAGTGAGAGATAGCAGAGTCTATCTATGGAATAGTTAAAAGGGAAGTCATGAAATTAGCATCAAATAATGCAACAAGAGGGCATGGGTGACTGCAATCTTATTGTTTAAGGTGCATTATATTTACTCCTTGCTGAGGTCCCCAGTTTGATTGTCTGTGACAGCAAAGGCACATTTGATTGATGTCCACGTCTGTGGTCACCGAAATAGTCTGTAGCAGAAGGACAGGAATGCGGTGGAGTTGAAGGCACCAATGAATATGAGCAGTAGAAGGTAGAGGCTCATCATGATGGCAAAGTGGTGTCTGACAAGCCAGGAGTTGCCACGAGAATGTCTGAAATTAAACCAAAAAAAACAAAAGATAAGACTGGAATTTTATGCCCAAATCTTTGGAGTTTGATGAAGACAGGAATATAAATTTGCCTAACTCAAAAGGAACATACATTTAAAAATGTCCAGAGCTACATCTATCAAATCTTACAAAAGTCAAAATACCAGATAACACTACTCAAGAGAAATTAAGTGACCAATTTAATTAAAGACCAACTTTTTTAATAATATGCCCTAATGGCACTGTCTGTCTGGAGCTGGTGTCTAAACCCAAACCACTTCCAAATAACAACTACCTATAGTAAAAATACACTCACAAGAAAAAAATTGAGTTTTGAAATTATTGAAATATTTTTTTGAAAAATTGTTAAGAGCACTACTTTCCTTAAATCTTAGCTCTCTAGCTGTGGCTCTTCTTAAGATTGCCCTCAAGTTTTAAGATTGTTTCAAATTTCTAGAACTTTCATGGAACATCTACTGTATATATTAATTTATAATGTGGTGAAATGCTTATGGTTGAGTTTTTGACAATATAGTTGCACAAGGTTTTTCTGTAAACATTTTAGAAATTTAACATTGAACCTTTTATTAAATGCTATAAATCAGTTTTTATGGTTTAACGTCCATCTAAATTTGATAGTTCAGTTAGCAGCATTTTTCATTGTTTATGAAGCACATTGTATATACAAAACAAAACAAGCTACAAACAAATGAATACATTTATCCAGACTTTGGTCTGACTCACCTGGACAAGTGCCTCCTCTGGGAGTACACAAGTAGGTACTTGACTCTTAGAAGTTGATTGTTGGTGACCACAAAGTACTTCTGAGGGACTTCCCCGCCTTCACTGTTCCTTGCTCTTGAGCGTTGACAATCAATGGTCCCAGAGTCTGCATTGCAATGGGTAAAAAGACTCTTAGGGGAGAGCGGTATGCCGGTTTGAAAGTGAACACCGCCACAATGTTTTTTTGCCCAGTCAAGGATACTGTAACAAATTAATTAAAATTCTAGGATATGTATATTTTTTTCTTACAGTAGAAAATAAACACGCTTGATTTTAATATAACAACTATGCCTTATGCTTCACTTATTTGGTGAATTTGACAGGAACGCTAAAAGCAGAACATTAGGACTACTGTAACTTAAAGAGTTATTAGGCTTCCTACTCTCGTTTAAGCATAGCAAGTGCCATTGCAAAAATAAAAAATAATTGCATGATACTGATATGGTTATGTTTTAAAATGTGGTTTTCTTGATCTCCCACAAAACTGTGACGATTTGCTATGCACCACTAGGAGGTGCAGCACTGAACGAGGATGAGGTGCCTACACTCGAGTATAGCAGTTGATCCTGCTAGCAATACGCAGTGACCGTGAGCCGTCTGCAGTGTTCTTTGTGATGGTTAGGTTAAATAATTATACTAAGGGTCATCAAAATGACCTCCTACAAATAAACTACACAGTGAAGCTTTAAGCAAGTGATCACACAAAAAGATGCACATCAAATTCCTTTTGTGTGTATCAGTGTGTAATGACCAACTTACCTTTCCTTTTTACCTGGCACTTCACATCTGGGTGGTCAATGACCTCACACAAAGCAACACAGCTCAGGAGCGGTCCCAGGAGACTTTCCCTCCAGCCACTGCTGTGTGGACTATACAAGACAGCCATGCTGAGGTCACTGGTAAGGTAGGTTCCCTCTCCAAACAGTGAAGTCTGCAGAAAAAAAACATTTCATCAATATATCTATAAGATAAGGAAAACGTCTATCCCGATAGTATGCATAATGCTGATATCCCACTGTGTACAGACCCTATTGAGGTGACAGTGCAGCCCATTGTGGATAATGGAATGAAAGTTCTCCAGACGACTACCATGAAACGCATAGAACAGGTCTCGTCCTGACCTTGCCTTCTCAAACTTAGCATTCATCTGGTCACAGTATTCCAACTCAAACAAGAAGTCTGGAATAGGTGTAGAAATCCCCTCACTCTCGGTCAGGTTACAGAGTTTAGCGTACTGTTAAAAAGATATATGATTTATAAGGTAGAGACTGACACACATTTATGCAAACAAATGAATGAATAAACGTTACAGTAGCTAAAATAACAACCTCATCTTTCTGCATTGTCTTTACAGCAAAGCTTTTTGATGACAGAACCCAGTGAACCAGGGAAAGATGATGGTCTCCCACACCTGGTATCAATCCAACAAGCTCCCTCACACCAGGCAAAGAGCTCACATCTGTCAACTGAAAAAAATGCAACAAAATTAGTCGATTCCAATAGCACTAGGAACAATTAGAATAAATCACTCATTGTCAGGTAAAATGTATCTAAATATGTTGAACAAGCCAACAATATTTTGTTGCAACTTCACAGTAAATGCTAAGGCCTATTAGTATTACACAACCAAAACACTTTATCGTTTAAGTTAGTACCAAATCTTCAAATTCCTTATGTTCCCCACTTAGGTATCTGGGTGGGAACGGTCTCAGCAGAGAGTCCCTCTTGTAGTTCTGTACTGCAGCCACAAAAAGGCTGCACCGCAAGTCTGCGGCAACCGGGTCTCTATGGAGGCAGGAGCGCACAAGCTCTCTGACTGTCTCCGGTGGAAGAGGTGGCTGCATTCCCAACACTGTAAACACATTCGATGAGCCAATCAAGTGGTGACAAAATACATTTAAACGGGGAGCTTTCCGTCTCAACATCTGTAGGTTTAATCCATGATAAACCTACTTTAAAGTTAGATATAAAGCCAGTAACTCAACCATAACAAAGCTATGTACAGCTTTGTTATTTGCAACTACAACGTGGACGTTTAAGTATTTCCAAGGATGTTTGTCAAATAATGATTAATACCTTACCAACGTTAGCAAGTAAGTTGACGTAATCAAGCTGCACAATAAGTTTTTTTATCGCAGCTTTGTAAAGGTGCAAGGTGAATAGTCAAGCCAATGTTGGTACAAAACTGAAGTTCTGTGATATGTACCATGTAGTTATAATGAAGCATATTTTTCCAACTGCCAAAGACGACTTGCCATTTGCTAGCCTCAGAAAGCCAGATGAGAGCTAGTTGGTGAACCGAGTTTAGCTGGCCAAGTGGGACTGTTCCAAGACGGATACATTTGTGCACCCAAGGTGTACAGGACAAACGTCAGGCTAGAAACCCAAGAGCTCCATTGGTAAAACAACGACAGAACATTCTCAGTGTTGTAGGGAATCGTGCAGTGTAGCCTTTTGAAACGGTTTAAATGGACATAAATATAACGTTTTGTTTGGTCGGAGTCTTTTATGTCATTCAACCGTAGAACTTATTTTTGCAACATATAATTGAAAAAATCTTTACAGCTCTTGCTAATTCACAATTAGCTTCCAAATAGTGTAGGTTTTGTTCTCACTCGAAAAATTCCTTCCGAAACATTCCGAAAAGTTCAATACAAAAATGTTTTGTTTAGTGTCAAACGATTGACTATTTACTTCAAGTACATATCCTTAAGCCACTGATATTCAATATTTCCATATTTCTACTGCCATAACATCAGTTTTAATATTACAACAAACTACAGGCGATGGAAGACGTTGAATTTATAATCTGTCCTTTTAAAAGCAAAATGGCCTGTCAAAAATGGCGCGACCCCAGCGTTGAAGACAAATTTCCGGACCCTTCCCCTAAGGTAGAACGGTCAAACAGCAAGTCATTTTTAGATAACACTTCTCGGAACCTGACTTTAAGCAACGGCTCTGATCGGTGATTTATACATGACATAACATGTGTTTAAAACACTAATTGTGTTGCTACTACCCCAAAATGCATCTGTTACATGACAGCTTTCACGGGGCATAAAAAGGGGTCTCATTGAGGAGTGAGCCAAATGTGAGATCGATCGTTTAGTGGAAATTATACATCCCCCCCTCAAAGCATGTGATACATTTGCTGCTTTGAAGCACTTCACTTGTGCCTGTTCAGGAGTTAGAAATATAACTTTCCCCACTTTCTGACTAATTTCAATTGGTTTGCGAAGGGAAATCACTACGGAGATAAGGAGAGTGCAAGTGCTGGTTTTTTAGAATTGTGTTATGACCTAACAACATGTTCGGGAAAATATAAACTGTTGAATGTTTCAGTAGAAATTGAAAGGATGCGTTTGTGCCTGTAGTGATCATTACTACTACATTCTAGCAAGTTAGTTTTAGTTTTGTTTAGAAGTCAGTTGCATTGATTGAAATCCATAAAGCGAGACATATTTTTATGTTCTATGCATGGTTATGTGAGTCAGTTTGGCAATAATTGCATGGGCCTATAGCCTAACGCATTACGTTTAAACTTTAGCCGTCAATAGGTTGTGAATGTAAGTGATGCATTGGGAACCTTGTATGTGCCAAGCCAGCTGTTACATTTTGGGGTCACTTTAAGTATCAAGATAATTAAATTATGATGGCATGGTGGTGGCAGCCTCATGCTGTGGGGATATTTTTCAGTGGCAGAAATTTGACTTTGAGACAAGTCAGAATAACTAGTCAAGATGAATGCAGCAAATTACAGAGACGTCTTGGATGAAAAAAGGCTCCAGTGCGCTCTTGACCTTGCACTGGGGCTACGGTTCATCTTTCAGAAGGACAACAACCCTAGGCACACAGCCAATATATCAAAGGAGTGGTTTGAGGACAACTCTGTGAAGCCCAGACTTGAATCCGATTGACCATCTCTGGAGAAATCTGAAAATGGTTGTGCACTAACGCTTCTCATCTAACCTTCCTCTTTCATCATATTATACAATTAATCAAATATATAATTTGGTTGCAAAAGATGTGAAATCTAATTAAATTAAGCTGTGTTCTAAACAATCTTTGGTGAAAGAGGTCTTTTCTGAGAACACTTAATCCAAACAGCAAACATCATGGCGTGTTTGCAAGATGATTGAATGCTGTTAGGGTTTACGGTTCCTACTCCACACTTGTTATTGCATTTATATATCAACACTTATTCCATTTCCTGAAATTTCTACACCATATAGGCTACTCAGTCAGTCAATACACTGTACTGAACTTCTGATTGGCAATTCTCTCTCTCTCTCTGTCCCATTGCTTTAGAATGTCATATTATTATTATTACTTTTTGCGCACGTAAGAGGTTTGAAAAGGTACATAGTCCACGGCAAAGGGAGCTACGCTCACAGAAAACAATGCTTCTGAACTGCGTAAAACGCCTAATTTGTTGATCAATATAACAAGAGAACTAGTTCAGCCTTTTACTAGCCAATACTGTACTGTGGTTAACTTATTATTCCGGACGTCCATAATGCTACTCCAGACTGTTGAATTAAGATGAAATATTGTTAGAGTTTCAACCTAGAATGAAATCTAACAGTACAATTTCCTCACAGAAAGTACACATACCAGACAGTGACCATGCAGATGAACCCAATGATGGCGAGTGGTTTCCTCAGCGGATGCTAGAGGATGAGTATGAGATAATATTGAATTTCATTTCAATTAGTAACAGAAAGAAAATATCTGTCCAATGAATGGTATGTTGTGACTGTAAGCGACAACTCATACATATACCACAGTAAAAACAAATATATTAAAAACAACAAATCAGCTGTATTTGAATTTGAACACCACACGCTTGTGCTTAAGGACAACATGTGTCAATTTGAACACAAAAAAGAAAGAGGTATGACTGTAAATTTGTTATTCTGTCCGAACATTCACTTTTGACTACCACTTAATATAACAAATAACAAAAAGGTTTTTGAAAGGGTTTTGGCAAAAGGTCAAGACACACAAACACACACACTGTACTGTGTGCTCGTTCCGTGCGAAGGGTTTGGCGAAGGGTACAATGAATGTGTGAATGAAACTTGTGGGGTTCAGTACCTCTAACAAGGTTAAGAACCACTGGTCTAGAGAATTTATCAAAAAAAAATTATGTACTTTCCTCCGTTTTGTTGTGTACTCAAAGTTCTCTGTATCCCTGGTAAATTATGGCACCAGACCAGCTTTCCCATAGATAGAACCAGGTTACTAAGACATTGTGACATCCCCAGCCATTACCTATCATAAAAGTTGACACTTCTTTCTGGCTTTTCAACTTTAGTAATTGGTATATCATACACTGTCAATGGCTTCATGAGCTCGGTTTCAAGTCCAAACTAGGTCCCATAGTTTTATCTTTCCTGAGAACCCTGACTTCTCAGTGCTCTCTATGCCTGTTCTCTTCTACCTCTACATTATGAAGGATAGCATTGTACCATTTTCCAGGATCTTTGACACGCTAAAGGTTGAAATTGGATCCTCATCCATGACTAATATTTTGTTGCACAATTTTCTCTTTAGAACTGATCTGCTTCAGCTTGGTTTTATTCTAGGCCATTTAAGGATATCATTAAAATATTATGGTAGGCTTTTAGTAGAAGGAGCTGTTGTCGTCAATTACTTACTTGACTTCTTAAAAAGTACAGGTCAACACAAAGCTCCTGCCCCGTCCTACTCAGTCACGCTTTCTTGCTTTGGTGTATTCTCAGGCCCTTTATAGTTGTTACTTTATCCCATCCACAAGGGCAGATTTGGTAAATTGTACTCATGATAGCATTGGTTTCTGAAGCGCTTCTTGCGCATTGCTTAGGGTCAAAACCATGTTATCAGAATGTGAGACATCTTCCGACCTTGGACTCTAAAATTCTAAGTGTATTCTCCCTTTAGTTTTGTTAGTAGCTTTTCCCTTTTTGCACTGGTGGGGATGATGGGGATTTCAGTGGCTCTGGTATTCCTATCCCTGGCACTTCAGCATAAATATTCATGCTGGTGGGGATACATTTCGTCCAGCTTTAAAAAAAATCTACCAATAGTGATTACATTTGTGCCCTTTTATTTATAAAAATCACAAACATTCACTGTCTTATGTTTGCCATGTAACATTACCTTCTCTTTCTCTTACAAAGCCCCCAAGTTATGGAATAGCCTTCCAGTTAGTGTTAGGGACTCAGACACCGTCTCAGTCTTTAAGTCTAGGCTGAAAACCTATATGTTTAATCAAGCCTTTTT
>JAVQJS010112293.1:0-29732 GCA_036024795.1 Galaxias rostratus | reverse complement strand
ACCGCAAAGCGCCGCAATGAGTTCACTGAGCAGCTTTTAGTACTTGATTGCGGAATACGTGCGTCTTCCCCCCCCCCCAAAAAAAAATTGGCCCCTAATCTCACCTGACGAGGTTAATTGTATGTGGCTCCGGGTACAGTGAGACGGATTGCTGACCTCGTGACTTGCAGACTCGGAATCAACTTTTAATTAGGTTTCTCATTCACTCCATCACAATTGCCCCTTTTCACTGAGGCCAGATTGCAGCGGGCGGAATTATTAAATGTGATCGTACCGGAGTGGGTTAACATAGCATTGGCCTCCCCGCATTAAGACTGATTACTGAACCCTATACATGCGAAGGTTGCGTCAACCTTCAATTAATGCCTCTCCCGTTCTATTTATTCCAGTTCTTTCTTGTCTGGCACACACGGTACTGGGAGTTAGGTGGTTGACGGCTGATGGCTGGGTCAGGGGCCCCAACGCTGCTGCCCTTGTACCTAATTAACTCACTTTACCGGCTCGTTCAAGAATTACCTTTCATAAATGCATCATTAGGCCCTCATTTCAGGTCTGCCTCCGGGGCCAAGTAGTGGGGAGACGTCACCTTGATTTAAGGCTCCCGGGAACACAGAGCTTTCCTTCATAGGGAGGGTGTTCGGGGCCGCAAAGGGAAACAACTGACTTGATTACATTTCTGTAAATGCAACTAAAAACATGTGTGTTGCCCTTTTCGGAAATTTCAGTGTAAAAACAATATATGTCTAACATGCTGCATATATATATATATATATATATATATATATCATAATAACATGTTTAAATATAAATAAGATGTACAGGAGAATAGATAAATAAAATAAATATAAATCAATAACAAAATGTAATTAAACTCACAGTATATGTTTGATATAATATGTGAAAGGCTCTTATTCAAATGTGGTCCAACGTGGTGCAAATGCTCATGAAAAAAAAGAAGACCCCCATCATATGGCTCCCTCGGGAGGCCCTCTAAGCAGTTTGTCAAAACACTCGTGCAAAAAGCAGGTTCCCAGGCTCCGATAACTAAAATAGGTAGTGACAGAGAGGCTCTTGTGAATGTCATGGCTGCCTGACTGGGATGACAGATTGTGCAGCGGGTGAGTTCACCAATCGGATGACGGTTTGTCGTCTGTCATTAGCCGGGGGAAGATACAGGCGGTCGGGCTAAAGAGGTGACGGCGAGGTGAGGACAGGGCGTCCACGCGCGACTCTTTGACAAGATGTTCTAATAATTGTGCCTGGGAGTCATTGTATGGGGTTAGGGACTCATATTTTATGGTCTCCGATCACTCCTGCCCACAGAACGTCAACATTCAGATACATTTCATTTTGCATGTTTTTTTTCTCGAATGGGGTCGTAAACTTCCCGTTGTCGCTCCTTAACACCTGAAAATACAAACAAATGAAAAAAAACTCAGAGGATGTCAGTTGCGTACGCCAGTCGTTCGCGCTTCTGAAAAGAACGTCACCTTTATTTATGCTGACTTCCCACACACACACACACACACACACACACACACACACACACACACACACACACACACACACACACACAAAGACACACATACACACACATGTGTTTTTAAGACCAGCCCAACGTGCCCATGCACCAGTGTCATGCAGCAACAAAAGGATCAAAGCGCTAAGCTCCCTCGGCTTGTCAATGCTCTGGGAGCCCCACTGCAAACTGGGAGCCCGCTTCTAATACGCATTCACCCCTCTGGCGTCAACAAGTCATGTCTGGTACCGTCTTGTGTGGAGGTGTCTCCGTCTTTTCAGGCGGGCAAATTAAATAACTCACGGGCCCCTGTTTACGGAGATGAAACGGCAGTTTAGCGCAGATATTTTGGAGACGGCTTTTCGTGGATTTGCCATTGGAAAAGTGGGGCTGTGGGAAGCCTGCTGTCACCGAGTGGAGATAGAGTCGACCGGGGGACAGCGCGGCGCGCTCGGCCCCCTTCCTCAGGGGCCGGCCGGGGCACGGAGCCAACCAGCTGGGCAGCGTCGTTGTGCTTCGACAACCTTCGCCCGGCGCCCTTTTGATCACTTTAGGGGAAAGCACGGACCAACACTTGGGACGCGCCCACATGGACGGCCAACATGCCATCCGCCATTTGTGGTACGCTCTGTCTGTCGTCTGTAAGTGCGTCTCCTCTGTTTGCAAAACACACCAGACGCTTCCAATGCCTGCCATCTGAAGTGTCTGTTAGCAGTGGCTTTTTTTTTACGGGATGCAGCAAATTGGCCTCCACACCAATAAAGAGTGAATTCAATTCCGACCGTATCCTTGTAGGAGAATTTGATAGGACAATCAGCCCACATGAATATATCCCTATGCAAACTAGAACAAAAGCATTATTTGATAATGCATAATTCGATACCATATGTGAAAACTGGCATGTGCAATAGACTCAACCTCCCAGTGTCCTTCATGGCCAATGCACATGTTGATGTACTCCATTAATTGTTCCAACTCAGAGCAGACACGTTTTGAACTCCTTTCATTGGCATTGGAAGTGTTTACTGCAGATTTTCTCAATAACACATTTCAAAGACAATTATCCATCTTAGAGACGCCAAGCATTAGCATCGAAGGAGAGTCCAGTGAAGGACATAGGAAAGCCGCTCTGACAGGGAAGGGGGAAGTTCTCAAAAAACGACTTTTTTTTTCCTTGACGAAGCAAATTCTAGAGGGATGAGAAATATGTGTGAGGGTTATATATGGAGGTTAACTGCCGCAGCAAACTTTACCACGGATATCAATGATTATGAAATATTTAAATCCTGAATGTGTAAGATTTGATCCTCCCTACATTTCAAATTCAAGGTGCCTTTAGCTCTTTTCTTGGTCGGAAATCTCTTTTAATCCCTAGACCCCCGCTTAGCAAAAAAAAAAACACTGGATGCATATCTAAATATCTCTCTTAAAAACATAATTAAATCACATGATACAATCCTAATACTCCTTAAAAGCCACACATAAACCCTCTGATCTCTATTTATGCATTGGGAATGGACTTCACTAAGACAGAGTTTGGTTCTTCTTGTTAGAGGCATGCCATAATGTGGCTGCTACCCGCTGCATTGTTAAATGGAGTGTCACTGATGCTGGCAAGCGGAGAATTCGGCAAAATCTACATAATGCTGCGCCAACTAACCTCATTGCTTTCAATAATAACCTTAGGTTTCGCTAATGGACCTCTGTTACCGGGCACCTAGTTCTTGGCGCAAGGTCGGCGATATGTAGTTATGCACGACTTATCTGTCTCATGAAAGCACCTTTTGTTCACTTGCAGGCTGTTTCCCGAGAGTAGAGCTGCACTGGACAAACACTGTTGTTCTGGAAGGGCGAGTGGCACAGCCTCTCCCTGTGCAGTGAAACTAGAGCGTTATTTTAGTTTTGTCAGCGGTGAGTCATGCCGTACCACGCACAGAGTTGGGGGTGGGGGGGGTGGGGGTTTAGTGACCTGTTGTTTGGCTCATTTTACCCTTTTGTAACCTCAAGGAGCGTCACCACCCAAATAGAGGCTCAGCGCGGTCGTGTCCCTCAGCCCGGTGCCTGGTGGGGCCGACTCTGGTAATTCAAGCCAACGCTCAAGGTTCACACAGCAGCTTGCGACACAAGGGGTGGCCTCGCAGGCCAGAAGAGCTGTGAGGAGTGGGGTGGGGGGGGGGGGCATTTTCTGCTAGATCAACACATAATGAAGGCTTGGATTGGACCTCGCCGTATATAAACGTGCATAAACACTTCCGTCAGGAGGCTAGATCACTGCGGTGGGAATGGTCAAGGCGCACGCCTAAGAAAATGGCCCCGGCACGGCAGACGTCTTTTCCCAGATTCACTCCTCACCCCCTGTCAAATAACCCCAAGCAGCTCCATCATAATTCGGGCAGGTTGTTTCTCTCTCGAAATGGCGGGACTTTCCGGTCTATCAAAACAGCTCTCTGTCCAAATCACCTCAGTCAGATAAGCTAAACAAATTCCCCCTCGGCCGTACTGTGCGAGTTCCCCCGCCTCCACGCGGCGAATGGGGTCCAGCCGAGCTTTCTTTTGGCCGCGCTCTGAGCTGCCTCGGTGACATATGACTTCACCGTGGCGCTGGCCTCCTCTCAGATTCCCTTCGGCTGCCCACACTCCGGGAGATCCCTGCAGACCCAGTCCTGGATGCTTTTTGCTGGGACTGTGTCATAGACGCCACGAGGGGGGCGGAGTTGGACCGAGGTCCTGGCCCGGTTCTGCGGTGACGCACGGCCCCACACTTTGGCATCGCGCACCGCTACTACAGGCGGGGATGTTTACAGCTGCCTGATTATAGTCAGACACAAGAGGAGTCAAATTACAGAAACATGTCATGCATAAAAGGGTGTTTGTGGATCTCTGTGTTTAAGATTGCGAGGCTCAAGTTATTTAGTTGGCGGTGTGGGAATAATCTTCTTCTCAAAACAACTAATTTAATTTTGAGTGAATGAGCTTTTAATTTGTGTTTGACTTCAAAAACAAATTTGCAAGTTGGAAAGGAGGAAGGATTGTTTACTTACCATATTTGTCTTGCATGATGATGCCATTAGGGACTTACGGGGGTATTTTGCATTTAGGGATGTAGTCACTCAGAATTAGAAAGATCTGCCTGGCTTGACATATTCAAATTATTCCAGTGTCAAATCATGTATTATTCCTAAAGTCTTCTTTGGAAGATCATACTCATACAATATCCAAGGACACCCAAGATTGCAACAAGAATCATTATGAACTAATCACTGAACCAACAATGAAAATGTGTGCTTTGTATGCTATTATAAATGTGAAGGAACATTTTCTCTCGGAGTAAGTACTCGGAGTAAACAAGCCGCTTTGAAAAATAGCAGTTGCACACAGAGTTAATGGCGTTTGAAATGACATCACAGGACATAAGGACAGATTGCACGTGCAATAAATGATCAGCCCCCCCTGGAGATAGGCGAGTCGGAAAAATAAATGTGTATTGCGAATAATGAGTGCCTTCATCATATTCAAACACGGAAAATATAATTCGTTGACACAAAAAAAAAAATCTGCCGGTAAGGGCCATCTAAGTTGTTTTGACAGATGATTGTACGTTATAGGTAGACACGGGCCGCACAACAAACTGAGAACTATGATACCCTGTGACTAAAGAAATGTATTGGACTGGAGGGTATCTATTCTTGCATTGGCACATCTTCACACTCTCGTGTCTGTTTGTGACGACTGTTGCTATCCAACAACACACTGCCGCAGCAGGCTCAGAGGGAAACGCAGAGCGGGTATTCCAGGCCAGGTGCAGAGATCAGGCATTAATTAGACGGACAAATCACTTAGTCGTATCCAAATGGAATTCTTGCTGGAAACCGAAGATGCTTTTTCGAAGTGCAAGACCGCAGTAGTGGTGTCACACGTCACAAGGGTCAAAGGTTTGGAGATGGACACAAGTGCATGGGGTATTTCTGTGAACCTTCCAGGTGAGTAACAAGAAATTAATAAAAACAAACTATATGGCTCACCTCCGCTATACTGACACAGGTAAGACAACGTGGGAACACAGAGCAAACAAAAGCTCAAGGTGAAACTCGCAAAGCTAAACACAGGTGCAAACAATAAGACTGATTAGGAGCGGTGAATCCCAGTGTTCCAGTCTTGGTTAAAAGGAAACACGTTCCCTTGAACAAAGACGCTTTTGAAACATTCTATTGTACATATTCCTTCATGTTCCCCAGCGTTGTTCCGCGTGTTGAACAAGTATGTTCTGCGTGTTGTTTCTAGGATTCAAAGTGGTCATGTGTGTGTGGGCAACTGGAGAACTCACTTAGATAAGCTATCCTGAAAAAGGGGGTTTTGTGTATACATTTTACGATGTACACAGAAATGTCAAAACCATGTACCTTGGTGTATGCTTTTGAACTTTTCAGCTGCAAGCTGTTTTTTTTATTAAACTCTACAGCGAGATTGCGTTCACTTGGTTAGACTTAAAACTAAATATAGTTCTGCGGAAATGTTTTGATATCGCTTCAAACACCATCTATAAGACCTCGCTGCAAAGAACTGTTTGAAGAATGGCAACCCATCAGCAAATATATCCTCACTGAAATGCAAATGTGTAGGAATGCAGTTATCCTTTTTTTTATGGCGCTTCAGATGGGGCCGTTTGGTGCCCGGCTTCCTATTCATGCATTCCGTCACCATCCGACTTGCCAGCGCCTGTATTACTAAATTGATGTGCTGTGACAGTATTAGGATATTTTATCTCCCCCCCCATCGTATCCTTAAATGACAGGCGATGTGGAAAAGTCATGGTTTTCCGCACGACACGCAACTTCCTCCCGGTAACGCTCGCGACGCCGTCTGAGTCTCCGTATTGAGTTCTGCTCCTCTGTGACCCGTAGATCAAAGTAATGGACTCATTGGAGGCCGGGCAGACCCACCCGAGAGGAGCCAGAGCACTCACTGCTTTAATGCTCTTTGGCAGCAGCTTAATTATGGGGCAGTCTCCCCTGAGCGATTTCTATGGGAAATGAGCAGGGGAATTGTACTATTTTGCACGATCAATGCGGCGTAGATGTTTTATTAAAGGTACAAGAGAAAACTATTAAATCAATTAAGATGCAATTATCCAGGCCCATAATAGTCTGGCGGAGATCTGTTCCTGTGGCGGACAGAAGGAAGTAAGGTGGAGAGCAGAGCCTTTCAAGTCACCATTGAAAATGGCCTTCCGATTGCGTAACACTCTCCGCTCTCCCTGGACAAGTTTTATTCATCGTTCATTTTCCAGTGGTATTTTGTCTCCGCGCTAGAGGTGTTAAAGCACGGGGTGGGGAGTGATTGACTGGCCGGGACTCACTGCCTGCTCAGGGGCTGGCCAAGATCACTCGGCTAGACTGCCCTTTGAAGGTCTGTCTCTGCTGGCCTCGACCCCCAACCCAAACCCCCCCCCCTCCCCCCTCCACCCCTCGCCTCCAGCGCTGAGACGCTGCCCACGGACCTTGTTCCGGCGAGTGCTGCTGGTCAGATGTAGCGTCTGTTTCTCTCGGGCCAGACGTCCTATTGATCCCTGTTAAGTGCAGCTCCTTTCTCTGTCTCTGCTGAGTGGCCTGCACCGGTAGCCAAAACAAACGCCAGCCCGTCTGGAATCCCGATCAAGGGCCTGTCATACTTAACTTCCATCCGGATGATCTGTGGATGCGGAAGTCACACAGGGCAGTGGGCGGAACTTTCAGTTCCCAAACAGATTTGAAATCTAAAAGAATACCGCTGCTGCGTTTGCATAGCTGGGCATCAGTTCGCGAGCACAAGCACCGCCAAAGATTGTGCAAAGTACCAATCCAACCCATGATAAACAATGCGATTTTAATTAGCATCTGAAGTGCTGACAACTGGCTGGCCGCAAAGCCGAGGACCTGCACGGTCAAGGAGAACCTAATGAGTGTCTGCTCTGTAGTCCCTGGAAACCGCCCACACAAACCCAAGGAGGAGTCCTCTTAATTTTGTCGGATTAAGGGAGCACATTGCAAGGCCTTGATAAGAACACGGCAGCAACTTATGAAAGATAATGGACTCGGTGAAGGGAAGAAAAAAAAAACTAAAAGAAAGGAACTCCGACTAATTCCACTTTGCACTCCTGACTACCCCAGTGCACCGGGCTATTTTTAACAGCACCGAGAGAACAATGCAACGCCAGGCTTATCACGATGTGTACAATGAAGTGAGAACCCCAGCGATTCCCCTTAAACACGGGGAGGCCGTTAAAAAAACTTAATTGTTCCGTTGCCACGAAGGGCAGCCTCACGTCCCAGGGTACCCGTCCCAGAGTAGTTTTCTCTTTGGCCAAGTGTCTCGTCTTATCCCCCCCCCCCCCGCCCCCTCCCTCCCTCCCCTTTTTGTCTGATTTTGCTTTGATGTACATGTTCAGGGCCGACAACGGGGGCCGTGATGGAAGGGGGCTCGATCGAACGTCGCTGTGAGCCCGGGTCACCGAGGGAGTGACATCCCCCCCCCCGGGCTCTTTCGCTTTGCCGCCGTAGCCCATCCACCCCCCCGACCCCTCCACCCCCCGCACCAAGGCCAGCGTGAAGGCAGCTCCACCGCGGCGGAACACACCCCACGGGCTCCCCAACTCCGCCTCGGCCCCCTCCGTCTGCGGCGGCACAGCGGTGTCCTCGGGGCTTTCCTCGTTCCCGCTGAGGCCGAGCTGACATAAGCATGGGTGGAGGAAGGAAGAGAGAGAGAGTATCGGAGAGAGTGTGGGACGTGACAGGCGGGGACGTCATTCCTCTAGATCCCCGCCCGAATCCCGAGCGAGCGGTTGGACGGAAGAAACCGGAAGGCGGATGGTGGGATTATGCAAAGCCCGAAAAAGTGAAACGTTATTTTATTTGTTTCGTTTCAGAGTTGAGTGAATGAGCTGCACAGAGGAGTCGACACGCTACAAAGGATGACAACGGTGACTGTGTGTTTGAGTGAACAGCCTGAAACACCAACCCCCCACCTCACCCCCAACATACCTCCCCACCTCGCCCGAGTGACTTTGAGAAGTTCTCAAAGACCCTGATCTGACGCGATGGTGCTCGGGCTGGATGTGAATGATTGGAGACATACAAAGATGCCATCCATCATAGACTTTGCCAGGCCTTAATGGCTTTCCTTGGACAGCCATGTTGGTACGGTGCGTTTGATGTGTGCATGCCACAGGATACCCGCCTGCTGTTTTGATGTCTGTGTAAGAGCAGGCAGTGCAGTGTCGGGGCTCACAAATGGATTTTCTAATCCACTTATTTGCTAGAAATTCCCCCCATCCCCCCATTCTCTGAAGGTCCCAGCCAAAAATGTACTTAAAAATAAGCATCTCCTTCGACGCCTGACAGTCTCCCCAAAACTTTCCCATCCCTGTCCAACACAAACACAACCCCCTCCTACACACACACACACACACCGACTTAAAAGCACACATACCTCCGCTTTCATTGTCTGTTTTGATTGGCAAATGCATGTCCTTATCAGAGACAGAGATAGAGAGAGAGATACGGGGGAGGACAGAGACAGGGAGAGGAGGGGGAGTGACATTAGGAAAAGCTCAAATAATGAGATGTCAAGCAGGGCAGACCATAATTGTTAATTACATTTATAACAGTGCATTTGGAAAGCCGCCATGGTGCTTTCAGGAATGTAAAAACGGTGTCCTCTGCGTGTGCCAGGTTTCAGCCCTCAAAGTGGGCTCTGAAATGCTCCGTCCCCAAACTCAATAAACCCAGACCCTCATTCAAATGGACTGGCTTTAAATTGGCCGTCGTGTTGGGAGACATGTGTACATGCCAGACGTCTGGACCGATAGGATCTCGCCTCTCATTAGGCTGGAGAGAAACCTAAGCTGAGGCAACATGTCCACTAGCATGTCCGGTGGTGCTGTCGGTTTCCAGGCGACACAAACAGAGTTCTAACCCCGTTAAAAGAACGAGTTTAAGGGGCCCAGAGGGTTTGGAAGGGTATTAGCGGTTTAAAGTGCACCAGGGTGTTTTTATTTGGGTTTGAAATCCATCTCAGGTGCTTTGTCTTAGCCAAGGAACCTTCCCTTGCTCCACTATTCTTTTATGGGCAACGTGTCCGACGCAACAGTCCCTCGGTTGAACAGTCCCCACAGAGAGCCTCCAGTCCACGGCATGCCACAACATAGAGAGACAACAAATGCGACCTTGTGAAAGTTATCCCACTTCATTGGAACGCTGCTTGGCTTGCAGTCGCTTCATTTCTTTTGGTGTCCCACGCATGTTGAATCAGACATGTGCATCAAAAGGAGACTCACATTCGCAGCTGTAAAACCGACTATCAAATCCAGCTAATAAGGTCTCTTTTCCCACTTTCAAGTGCAAATGGTGTCACATTCAAAGGCTAACTGTGACAGGTGAAATATGCATATGCCCTTCATAACATTCATAATTCATAAGCATTAAAAAAGGCCTCCAAACTTCCCAGACAGCTTCAATCAGGTTCAGAGTCATCCGGGGGGGCCCCGTGATCCTCCCCCACAGCTGCAAATGTTGCAATTTGGCAAATTCTCTTAAACCTGTTATTTGTCAGAATTTGTATAACAGGCATAGGGAGGCTTCTGGAGCCTGACTTTCAGCTCATTCTTCGGCAAGTGGAAGTGAAAGTATGAGCCTGAGGCGTACATCTCTTTTTAGTGTTAATAAACATGACACACAAAACAACTCCCCCCAGAAAAGAAATGTGGAAAACGAAAAAGGGAGCAGTTGGGTGTCCCACTCCGAGCTAAGTGACGGGGCAATGAGTAGGGAGGCACACAAACCGAGCCGGAGCACGGCAAAACGGGGCCAAAGGTGCCACACGTTTTACATTACTATGCATGTTTCGCACGTCGCTTAAGCCCGTTAACAACATCATCGACTATTTTTCCTGGACGTGGAATAGGTCCTGGAAAAATACGAATTGCGACGGAGTTTTGAGGTCCCGATTGGCGCCATAACCGGCACGCTTCCAAATCGCACCAGCTTATAGATTCCGTATTTCCGTGCCAAGCGATGACACGTGGCTCTTGGTATTTTTTTTTACCAGTGTAGGAAACCGCCTGTCACTAATGCATTGTGAGACAAGAGAAGAGATTGGAAGGGGGGGTTGAAATCTTAAAAAGAAAACATGTTGTTTAAAAATCTCCTTCGCTTCCCACTCACCATGTTTTTATATCTGTCTTTCCCCTCACAACACAAACAGACACAAAAACGAAAATAAACAGACACCCACCTTATTCAGTCCTACAATTCAACCTCAAAACCATCTGTCGGCCTCCGGTAATTAGTTTTATGGAGTTCTTGGCAGCCAGAATATGACCGCGCTAATTACCCTTTTATTGTTTTTGCATTCTATTGTTAATGCTGTTGTTGTTTTGTGGCGTGCTCTAATTAAAAGTTTCAATCTTTGAGGGATTGGCAGGGCTAACCTTTGCGGCCTTTTAAATCCACCCTACTACATGAAAAGAACAAAACACGGATGTGTTGTAGGATAGGGTGTCTTACAATGTATGGCACAGAGTACGTGGCAAAATATGCCGAAAGTTACTTTTAGGGGAAATTAATTAGGCATCATTCGGATCTTGTAACTCTGGAAATGATTTGTCAATAGAGCAATGTTCTCTCATTAAAAGAACATGGCCCGGGCTATTGGACATTAGGCCAACATCCATCTCAGCGGCCGGCGCGGCCTGCCCTTCTTCCTACGCTCCGCCTGGGCTCCACACACTGGACAGTGTTACAGCTCCTCCACCCTGAAACACTTACCCCCCCCCTTCTCGTAAACAACATCGCTGCTGTTTTTATCACAGAGACCCGTCTGACAAGCCACCAGCACTATCCACAGGGAGGCCACTCCACAGCTCCGCATTTCCCATTCCTGTGGCCTTCTCTCCCTTTCTTTCCTCCGCCAGTCCACGGGGTCGGGTGGAATAGGAGGGGAAAGGGGTGTGTGAGTGTGTGTGTGTGTGTGGGGGGGGGGGTCAGTGCAAGTCAATGGTCCCTTTGCATGTCTCCCTTCTCACACAGCATTTACATGGGGTTTGAAGTCGAGAAGTGGTCACAGCCGGACGTGCAGGACGTGGTGTCGGCACAATCCCAGGAGCTCCGGGCCGTCGGCGCAAATCCACTTACACGCAACCCTCTAAGCCCCCGCATGTACCTGAGCTACAACCTCCTTCGATTAAAAAAAGAAAGGGAGGAGAGATAGCTGACCGAGCCGAGGAAGAAAGCAGGAAAAACACTGCCCAGCTGGCTTTTAGGTGCTTAGGATAAGAGGCCTGACATTCTTTGGAAATGCAACACCGGAGCTTAGGGGGTTTGGAGACATGGGATTTTGACATTCCCGTAATGCCATCGAGGGTCTCCAAGAACACGCCAGAGTGTCTGAGACGGGGTTCATATTCGTCATGTCGACATGAGGGATCGTCCGTTGCCTCGGTAATGAGGTCACATTGTCTGTAATGGCGCTGCGCGGAACAATGTAAGCTTTCACCGTCAGCCAATGGTGCGGAAACGATTTCCAGACGCCCCACTGTTCATTGTGTTCAAAGCCGCTTCAAAGGCCTCTGTTACTGTTAACAAGCGCTCCTCTCGCTGTGCGTCGTCCGATCGAGGGAGCATCTTCTCGATGTTTCCGACGGATTGGCGCGAGGACGTAAATACTTTTTTGGGGCGGTGGATGATGGCATGCTGGCGGCATGGAGAAGCGGTAGGAGGTGACGACAAGTGTGGGTGAGTGGCCCACTGCCAGCCCCATGAGCCCCAGCTGTAAGCCTGCCTGGTATTTCTACCAATTCTCTTCAAACGTCCCTGTTGAAACAGCACCACAACCCCCCCACCCCCCCAGTCTGAGCTCACTGACTCATAGCTCATTTTCCTCTCTCTCTCCTTTGCAACCCCCCCGGCCACACACCCCCCCCCCCCCAGCCTCCCTCAACCATTTTTTGACACTCATAAAATGTCTCTACAAACAGACTAAACATGACGTTATTAGTGTGAATTAGGCGAATAGAAATGCCAGCTTTTCTCCCAGTTCCCCCCCCCCTCCTACACCCACCCCCTCCCCACCCCCCGCGGAGTTCGGCGACGTCTCCGCCTTTGACAAGCCGCGAGCGCTGTCACGCAATTAGCGCACTTCTCCCGGGGAGCGAACGGGAGTGGCCACGCTTTGCGCGCACTGCGAGGTGGCCCGGCGGTCGGCATTCCTGGGAGTCAGCTGTCACTTCTCATCTTCATCGGTGAGCGTAACACGCCCCGGGTACCCGTGGCTCCCCTGACGGCCTCACGGAGCCCACGCCACCGGGGCCATTCAAATGGGAACGGATTCAAAAGGGTGTCCGTGGGCCTCGGGAGTGTTTTGGAGGCGAAGAAACGACAAAATCAGTCGTTAGTAATCCGACGTGTTCATCTCAAATACCCATTGAATAAGTAATGGGACCAAGGGCAAACAAATAGCGCCACCCTGTGATTAATGACCACAGCCACGACATGTGTTGTTTAATAGAATTTGCTGGACCGGAAAATTTCGTTTTGACCTTCGCTGATTTAGATTCCCACTTTTCACGTCTGCCAGCTCTTTTGTTGTGGAAAAGGCTTCCGTTGACATTTCCTACCTAATCCGAGAGTGTTCCCTAACAGGTATGCAATTACAATGAAGCTTATCGCTGGAGGGGCGATGTCAAATGCGCTGGGCGTCCTTCTCTTGAACGGAGGGGTGGGGGGGGATGTGTGTTTAGGCACCCCATTTGAATATTGTTCTCCACCACACTCTTTCACACGTCCCCCGAGGGCATGACTTGATATCGTTCCTTAAGTCTCTTGAATACCACAACACTTCAATGCAACACAAAGAACAGTCTGGTGGCAGGAACAAAATGGCTTTCTATTTTTTTCTCTTTGTCGTGGGTCGGGCCTGGCTAATGATGTGGGCTGATGGCTGACAGAGAGTAGCAGCAGCAACTATCTATTTTGGAGGATGTGTTCTCGTTATTTAACCCGGGGAGAGTGATGATTCCCACTTAGGCGAGCTTTCTGGTGGTTGGCCGGACATTTCTGCCTCTGTCCCTCTAATAGGGGCTGTCGCCAGTGATTAGGGACGGTGACAGGGCAACTCGGACGGCCTGGCACACGCCTCGTGTTTCCTCTCATTTATCACATGCAGCTCACCCTGAGAGGCAAGCGGGTTCCGACGCGGGCGCACACACACACACAAAGCCATTCAAACACACATGGACGCACCCAGGCATGCATGGGACTATAAACAAAAGGACATGAAGGAGCTGTACTGTTCAAGACGGTGCCCACATACACACACACACACACACACAAACACAGGAACAGCCATTTTCACTATCAATAGATTGACTGTTGCACCAAACGGCGCCCTTCACAGGTTGTGGGTGAGAAGTCCCATGCATCTGTTTCCCCCGTCTCTCTGACACAGGCTACAGCTGCAAAGCTCCTCTCCTTCCACTATGGATAATTGCTTATTCTGATCCTATCCCACGCCTACATTAATTACATCGTAGTCTCTATCTTTGCGGATCCCACAATATTACCTGACCTGCTCTGTCCACATCAATAGAAGAATTCACGGGGTGGGGGGGGGGGGGAGTCTAAACTATTAAACTGTCTCAATGAACGAGTCAAGTCATTTCACCCCGCGTTAAAGGTTAGGGTTAGACCTCGGGCTAATTAGAAGAGGGGCGGGGGGTGGACTTGTCTTGTGTGTCTTGGAGCTGGCAAATCCCTCCCACCTCTCTCCTCCCTTCACCCCAACAACCCAGAGCTCTTGGACAGAAGGGATTTGCTTTTTTTCTGACCTTCACCCTTGAACCTTTTTGCACGCCCAGGGATCGGGGATCGTCCAATTACAGCGGGCCGCGCCGGCTGAATAGATAATGCCGTTATCCGGGGCGTAAATGAATTTGTATGTATGTCAGGGAAAACTAATGGGCAGCTTGGACGAACAACACCCGTGAGAACAACCCAACCTGCACACCCTTTATTCCACGAACACTTTCCCAGGGAGAAAAAAAAACCTAATCCCTATGCAAATGAACACATACAGGAGAGGCTACTTGAGGTGCGCTTGTTCTGAACGCCCGACCTTGGTGTCTGAACCTGACGTGGGATGAGCTACCAGCATTCCCCACGCGGGAACCCAGCCCTCCCCTCACTCCCCGCTGGGAGTGCATAATTTCTCCACGCCAGCTTATTCTCCCACTACGGCCGCCGTTAATTGTGGGCTGCTAATTGCGCGGCAAACTGGGGTTGACCTCCGCGGCTGGGTGGCTGCCGTGCGACTTGTCGGAGCGGGGGCGCTAGGGGAAAGCAACTCTCTGTGACTGCCTGTGTTTTTTCCCCTCTGATATGCCCCGCAACATTTAGACGGGTGGGGTCCCTATTTTGTTTCGTCGTCTTTGTCAAATTGTTAGGGAAATTCTATACATTAAACATCACGAGACCAGAACCTCGATTTGAGGAGTCATTTTGTTTTTGAAAAGCCAAGCAGCGCTCAAGACCTCCCGCACAGGGCGGTACCGCCAGGATGTGTCTCCGATCACTGTGGGCCACCCCCGGCGCCGACCCGTCGACCGATCTGTCTTCGGTGAGTCGAACCCCCGCGGCGCACGTCCGCCGCACGTGTGACTCAACCCCAGGCTGTCGCCCATTGGAACGGCGCCGTGTCAGAGCCACACCTTTCCAGTGTAATCCAACACACCGGCGCAAAAACAATTAGCAAATGGCCGCTCCCAATCTCCTGCCAGGCCACCCCCTGCTTCCAACCCCACCCCCATCCCCGCACCCGCCTCCTCTGCCCCTCCCAGGGCTGGGTTTCCATTCTCGCGCGATGACCGTAGCACTGCAAGACCTTGTCGTGAAGTTCAGTCCCTGGCTCTGTGTTGTGGCTGTGGGCCCGCAGCCCGGGTCCTTGCTAGTGCTGGCCCTAATCGGCCGTGATTACAACTAATGGCCATAATGATGTGCGTCTTCCCCCAGCAGGACAACGTAATTAGGATCAGGCCAATTCTCTTCTCTCTCCAGGCGGCTCTGATACCCTCTTTCTCTCGCAGGCTACCCTGCCTAGTCTGCATGCTGGCCCGTGTGCATGCCGGCCCCCGTGCACGTGTGCGTGTGTGTGTGTGTGTTCGTGAGCGGTGTGTGGGAGACGGCGCGTGTGCCTCTTCGCACGCGTCCATGCGTGAGAAGGGTTTTGCCCACACGCGTTCAGTACGAGCGTTCGTGTTTTCAATCATCCCGGAGGGTGACGCCGTTATTCATTAAGCCTAAGCTGCCCCCCCGAGAGGCTCCCATTCTCCCGGTGTTACGAGGTTCTCTTTTGTTTGTGAAAAGGAGTAAACATTCGCTGCAATCACGTTTGGCTTTGTCAGGCGACATGCGGCGCTTTTAGGGCGGCACGCTGTCGAAGGCGCCAGGCTGAAGTCATGGTTTCTATTTGAGTGGCTTAAAGTGCGTGACTCGTCGAACTCCTGCTGCAACAATGTGTCTCTCAAAGCCTAAGTCACGAGAGATTCAAATCGACCACAGTAGTATTTAAAAAGTCCCTAATAGCGGGCGATGTAGACCCGACATGCTCCCTTAGACTTCAATCAGCACAAATTTACTCCCACTTGAAGCTTGGGGTTGTCATGGCAACCGTGAAACATGACAGTGGAGAATGTGCATTTTTACATTAAGAAAGGGAATTGGGCTTTCTCTCTGTCTCCGTCCAAGGCATTCCTGTAGATGGGCACACGTGAGGGTTGCGTTTGAGCACACATCTGTTTGTGGGTGTCATTCGTTTTGCTTGTAATTAAATACCACTTCCGGACAACGTGTTTGGCATCACACCACACCGCTAATCATGCAGTCTCTTTAGCAAACACACGTGGCTTTTGACAAAGACAGATGATCACAACCTCACACCCTCATTGAATTACATTTGAAAAAAATATCACACTTAATAGCAAGAATCCCCGCCCCCCCCCGGTCCTCAAATTGGCGTTCGAAATCCCTGCGCCAGTCAGCGTCGAAAACAACATCCTGTTAAAGGCAAGGAAAACTCATCCTTCATATTTGTGCATTTTCTTCAGGAAACGAGGGCTAGTAGTCAGTATTCCCACAGGTCCTCAGCAGGCAGAGGAGGCAGCTGTCCCCTCTTCCCTGGTGACGGTGTTCACAAGCGAGTTCCTACCAAAGCCCTGGGGGTTGGGGGAGAGGGAGGGGGGGGGGGGGCTGGCTGGTGGTGGTGTGAGGCTGTGTGTCTCCTGGAGGAGACTGGAGACGAGCGCACGTGCTCTCCCCCCGACGGGCGGGAACCAGCTGACTCCGCAGCCTCCCACCGGGCGTTGTTCTCTGCCGCATCGCCACGGGAACGGAGCGGCGTGGAAACGTCTCACCCGCCGCCGCGTTGTCCGGGCGCGCCGCGAGAGTCCCGCTGACCGTTCCTCTGCGCGGGCCCATGCAATTCGGACTGGGGAACGGACAGAGATCGGCGAGGGCGTTAGCTGAGAGCAATTCGCAGCTCCGCGTCGGGATGCGTTGACCTCTCGGGACCCTTCTCACGGCTGCGAACTCCATGCGGTTCGCCGAAATACACTGTGAGAACGGTTTTCGGGATGGCTACGGCAGATCTCTCCACGCGCGTCGGGATCAAAGTCACCGGGCTCATCCCCATTGATCTGTCCCCGTAATGGTTTCACTGGCGCATTCGCAAAGGCTCGCTCACCACAGCACCCGTTTGACGTCCAATCTGTCGGAATGAAATACGAGCCCCCATCAACTCTATTACAAACGCGGACCTGACGGTCACCCTCTGAGTTAACCCCGAGCATAATGGATTTGGAAAGCTGACCAGATGTTGGCAGTTATAATTCTCTTGAGTACTTGAATCAAATGACTTCACGTTTTACACCCCAGTGTGGGCCTGGTAGATATTGATAGGAGATTGAGAGAGCTGGAAAGACTTGGCCAGAGAAATGCAGGGGCTTCAGTACTTATCAAGTGATTAAGGCTCTCTCTACTGACTTCACTTGCCTCTAGTTTCCATGGAGACTTGGCTTGATTTGATGAAGGTAGTGTGCCTGTCTGTGCCCGTACGCGCGCCTGTCTGTGTGTGTGCGCGGGCACGGATGTCCGCGGGACCGCTCATGTGGCATTTCCATAACCCCCTTTTCAATCCCACATTGATTTGAGCCTTTCAGCTAACGCTGTTTTCCTATTATACCGCAGCGAAGTCTCAAATGACCGCGCGTGCACGCTGACGCGTTGCAATTAGCTCTGCACGGGGCGATGTAAACCACCGATGCTATATTTTCCCAAAGGCCACTCGGTGACTAAAGACCATTTGTTTCATGTAAACATGACCGCCAGCAATAAGGCGTGAGTCACCGCTGCAGCCAGTCAGGGGGGGGGCAGGGGATGGGGGGTTGTCACTTTGCAGGGCCGCTGTCCTGCAAACCAGTCAAACCAGGCGCATCTTTAGACTAACATGATTGCCGGTAACAGTGATCACATCCCTTTTTTCTCCCTCTCCGGAAGGCACTACAGGGGGTCAGAGAGCTACCACCAAAGTCCTCTCTCTCCCTCACCCACACACACCCACACACACACACACACACACACAAACACACACACACACACACACACACCAGCAATCAGTATTGGTATAAGGCTGAGCTGGATGAGACAGATTGTGGACACCAGAGGTCACATAGGTCAACTCTGAGTGCTGTCCTGACCTGTCCTGGGTGGGAAGGTTCTCCAGAAATAAATGGCTCGGCGTTCAATTGATTCTCCTCTCATGTCGAGTGAACCACTGCCAAAACGGAGGCATTGGAGGAATGTATGGAAAATACATATCCTTGTCTGTCTGATGTGGCTAATGAGCGGAGTTCTAGGAACAATCCCATGTCCGGAGCTCGTTTAACAAGGCGGAGTTCAAACGCTGGGAATTATGACAAGCCTCCAAGCGTTCACGTGCGAGACGCTACACCTCCCCAGGTTGCCTCTTACATGTTTGGTTTCCAGGATGATTTCCAAGATGTGTGGAATCCAATTTCCATCCAATGAAGCACTTGTGTGGAAAAAAAGAATGCATATTTAGAGTGGAGAGCCACTTGTTTTGCTTACGCGATGATGGTTAAACAGGTCAGCACAGCAAAAGACCCCCGTCTTTAAACGTACCCTGAGGACACATACGTGTGTTCAAGCAGCTGTTAAGCACTGTCATCGTTGCATGAACCAGGAATGATCTCCTTCTATGCGACAACAGCATTTAGATCGAGATGTGTTAGAGGTTTTGAAGGATGTGTCCTATTCTTGATAAGTGTTTTTCAGGGAGCCTTTCTCTTAGCCAGTTGGGAGGGGCCTCTCATTTGTAAGTGACCGCGTGGACAGTGCAGTGGAGGCCACGCTCGCGTCCGACTGAGAGACACAAAACATAACAGTGTGCAGACCGTTATGGCATAAGCGAGTGCTTTAGAAGTCCCTGGCAGAGCTTGGAGAAAGGTTCTCTGTGATGCAGTGGACACTGCAGTGGACACGCGGACCATGCACGGTCTCCAAAGCTCTCACAGCGGCTATTATCCAAGCCCCTGCTCGCCGCTTTGATGTGCGGTAAGAATGGGTGGACACGCGGAGACGGAAAAGAGAGAGAGAGAGCGAGAGAACGAGAGCGAGAGAAGCGACGGCTGCAGGAAACGCTTTCTTTTCTTTACGTGTCCTTTCATCCGCGACAGCCTGCTGAACGGCGAGGCCTTCGACACCACGGCCTTCGATCTCGACGAGGTCGCCGTCGCGCCGACGACAATGGGTCCCCGCGGTCGGGACCGTTAACGGACCGCCAT
Source organism: Galaxias rostratus (assembly GCA_036024795.1). Lineage (NCBI taxonomy): Eukaryota > Metazoa > Chordata > Actinopteri > Galaxiiformes > Galaxiidae > Galaxias > Galaxias rostratus. The sequence continues at coordinate 10,329 of JAVQJS010112293.1, read as the reverse complement.
TGAGCAGCACGTCGCCGACGGTCGCTGACACCGACGCGGGAAGGGAAGCGCGTGTCACAGACACCGATGGCGTGTGGCCCCGGGCCCCCCTCCCTCCGCTCAGCTCACCCGGGGGAATAGTTCACAACCTCCTGCTCGTTTCAGAGAGACTTCGGCCTTTCCGTCTCTTTCGATCACCCCCCGGTTAGCCGCAACGGAAGGGCGGCCTTGTTATCGAAAGGTTAGCAAGCGCACGCGAGGTTGTTTAGGATTCAATCAGCGCTGCCGTCGACGGCGCTGCGCTTCTGGTACAGCCATGCGAGACCGTCTCAAGACGACGGCGAACGCTCGGCCCGTTCCGTGGGAATGGGGTTGTCGGCGGGGAAAGCTTTGTCAAGCTGATTGGTGTCATCATTTCTTCACAAACACCTGCGCCGCATTTGAAATCGCCTTCTGCTCATTGTGTGGCAGTAGCCCCTATCAAGATCAGAGGAACACAGTTATTTTCCCGATACTGTGTTTATTTACAATTCAAGAAATAATGACTGAATGTGTCATTTGATCTCCCTTCAACCTATGACCACGAAACATTGGCCTCTATTCTTAAAGGAAAGCATTCTCCGCTTGGCAGTTGCATTGCATAATTATAGTGTTTATGATACAGTGAACGCACTGAAAGGATAAAATGCTGCTGGGTTTTGGTTTGGCAACTCCAAACCTTCCATGTTGACATTCCGGAAGTCTTTAATCCCCATCTCCCAGGAACTCCATTTGAGAAGTATGAGAAAACAGTAATAAAAAGAAATCTCTCATTGGTGTTGAATTTCCAGCGTTATCCTTCTTCTGTTTGAAGCTTTATCGTGTTCCTCAGGAGAAATAAAGGTGGTTAAGAACACGTTTTATCTTGGGTCTTCTTGTCCACTGGGTAGGACCAGAACAAACCAAACAGACCAGTGCTCACAAAGGGATGCCACACCGCTCGCTCTCCCGCTCGCTCGCTCGCTCTCCCACCCACTGATTGTGGAAGCCTGCCCTCCAAGGGACACCGACAAAGCAGCACAGACGTGGGGAGAACGGGGGGTGGGGGGGTTGTAGCACAAAAGCTGCCTCAACGCACCACCCTGTCAGACACGTGCTCCCGTCTCGCCGACCCCCTCGTTCGTTTCCATGGCGTTTCCAGCAGCAACACCGGCCGTTTCCTTGGCGCGCCCAGCTCCGTGCCCCAGGAAAAGATGAGCTGGCTGATTTGACTTAACAGCTCAATTTGGGATGCGGGGCACGATGCGCTGAGCCCAGGGTCCTAACGACCCAGGCTCCCCCGCCACGCCCACTCACCCCCTCACCCTCGGGATTCATCAGGAGATGCACCGCCTTTGCAAATACCTCGGGGGGAAGAGCACCGACGTGACCTTACTGCCGCCACTCCCCCAAATTCCGCCAGCTCACCTCTCCGAGTCACAGCACTTAGGGAGACAACGTGAAAGTGCCGGCACATTCCCGCCAGAAAGCCGTGCGGTAAAAGTTGTACTTTCGCTCTGGTTCCGCCGGTAATAGATTTAAATTTCCAAAAAGACCTCTTTTTTTTCACCCGGGGAGATAGCATAAAATGACACTTCAAAAAGGGAGCGATCCAATCTAGGTCGAATGCCTCGATGTGACGGCGGGGGGGGGCTTAAAAAAAGGCTTGTCAGACCTCGCGTTCTCAGCCACGCTCGTCCGGCTAGGGAACGCCTCCCGTTTTCCCACCTTCCACAGCAGAAAGCCGGGGAACTTTCACAGTGCGAGTTTAATCGCCGATTAGATTTCAGAGCAGTAGAATCCCTTCTGAGGACACCTCTAGTGCATGCGCGCGAATGCAGACACACACACGCACACACACACAGGTACGCACACACGCAAACATCAACAATGCCTAGAGGTGGACAATAAATCACAAGTCCTAAGTGTGCCTTGTGACTGCCTCGCACATCCAGAACAATCCGCTTAATTACAGCAAGCCTCCCTCCCTTCCCCCCTCTGTTGGCTGGGGATGAGTAAGAGTGGAAGGTCATGGCTATCTTTAGCCTGTGGGACAGCACACCAACGCACAAACACAAACACACACCCACCGACGTGCACAGACACAGTGCAGCAGAGGGGCCAATCCCATTAGGGCTGAACTCCTCGAGGGTCCTGGCCCCCTACCAGACAATTAGATACCAATGACTCCTCTAATGGGTTTACCACAATGTATTAGCTGGCACCTTCTCCTCCCTTTCTCCCAGGCCCCAGCTCTGTGGACCTCCATAAGCCAGGACACAGAATGAAAACCGGACCCGGGACTGCGTCCCCTGGAGACGGGCAGGGGTGAATGAGGACCCGGGGGAGGGGATGGATCTGGGGATGGATCGGGGGGATGTGTGGCCGCTGTCAGATGCGTCCGCCTGTGCTTGTCCCGCGTGGGTGTATTGTTTTCTGCGACAGTGACAGGTTCGGAACAAAGCCGCATGTGGGCGCGCGCGCGCGTACTTTCTCTTGAAGCAAGACAAATATCCGCCTTTGATTTAGAACGACAGGCATCGGCTCTCGTCACGTCGCCGCGGCAACACAACGCCGAATCTGTTTGAGCACGTGTTCAGCTATTTAGCCGGATCATTTCCATGGGCTGAGGAGCGGTTCGGTTGTCCTGTCCGACTGTCCGTGGCTTTACGCTAGCGACGGCATCGATAAGCAAGCAGGGTCAGCGCATCAAACGCCGGCGTCGGTGATTCCCGTGTGGGCAGACTGCGTGGCGGACGCGAAGTACGCAGAGGCGCGCCGCCCTTCCCTTCACCGCGGCAACGTTCACGTTAGCACCAAAAGGCACTTGCGCCGTGTGACGGGGAAGTGTGGAACTCGACGTGCGAAAAACAAAGCAAAAACAAAGGGATTGCTTTCGCACTGACAGACGGGCCCTGCTTGGCGAGCCCAACACAAATGTTAGTCTAGGCACGGAATGCACATGCATTCCATATTGTTTTATATATATATATATATATATACAGTATATACAGTATACATATGCATATATAAAAGCATATTTATACACTGTGTGTGTTAATAATACATTATATTTATAAAGCGCTTTTCAAAACACTCAAAGACGCTAAACACGCACGTTGTGTGTATATATAACATTCATGTACGGCATAACACCAACTTAACATCCATTTGAATGAAATATGAAATGTGCCAGCAGGGAACTCTCCTCAAAGGGTGGTGTGGTATTTCAATGTTTTAGTGAGCAGAGAGGAGTCAGGAGGGAGGTGGATGTGGTGGAGGGTGGGGTTGGGGGCGGGCAGGGGGGGGGACGGGGGGGTGTCTGACCCGTGTCGGCCAGTTCCCACGGTTCCACCTCCTCCTCTGATAAAGGAGAGCACACTGTGGGTGGCAGATTAATCAGCAGAGCTCTCGGCCGCTGTAGCCGCGCCTGGCCTCGGAATTATGGAGCCACTGCTGTTTCCACTGAGCCCACCTGCTTAGTTTTAACAGGAGTGCGGTTGGTTCTCTAGTTAAACATTGTGGGAGGGGAACGTGCGCGCGCGTGTGTGTGTGTGCTTGGTGTTTATGTGTGGGTGTGTCTATATGTGTGTGTACTTGGTGTTTGTGTGTGTGTGAGTGTGTGTGCTTGCTGTTTGTGTGTGTGTGTGTGTGGCAGAGAAAATGTTGGCCCAGCATGTGTATGCCGCCAATGTACACACTCACACACCTGATGTAGACACACACCTACACAATGCACATTCGTGCATGCGTGTGCGTGTGTGTGTATGTGTGTGTGTGAATCACAGTGGGTGCTTTGGTACGGAGCGCTCCGATGTTTCTGGGCCTAAACCCCCCCTCGCCCCCCTCCCCTCGTTCTCTGACAGGAGCGCAGTCAGTCAGACCGACGCCGCTGCACCTCGTGCCCCCCTCCCTCGGTGTCCCAGGGAGAACTCCTGCCCCCGGGGGAACACGGCGAGGGCGATAACACGTGGCAGCTCGTTTGGCACTCGGCTTGAAAGGCTGGTTCCCCTCCGGGGTTCCCGGACTTGAAACGGGACACACAACCCCCCCCCCCCCGCCACCGGCCAAACACTTCCCCACGAGTGGGAAGTCTGTCAGAGTGCGGCAGGCACCTTTCTCAGCGAGTCGACGGCGGCAGCGCCTGGCTTCCGGTAGCTGGGGTGTGCGCCAGCCTTGAGGCGACCAAATATGGTCATGTGCCCAAGTCCATCGAGTCCAACGTCCGGCACGTCAAGTGAAACGGGCGGTCTTAAAATAACTCCTTTGTCCGTTACCACCCCCGCTCTCTCTCTCTCTCTCTCTCTCTCTCTCTCTCTCTGTGCCCACTTTTCCCGTAAAGACAGAGGGATTTTTTTTTCTCGCTCGCTTGCTTGGCTGACCTGACTGCTAGGGCTCGACTTGATCTTCTTCTCCTTTTTTCCCTGCTTCGGCGCCGACCAATTTTCCCTGGAAGCGAGGAAGAATTCGGAAGGGAGTGGAAAAGGGGGGTGGGAGGCTGAAGCAATAAGCCTGGGTCCTCTGTAAATGGCCTTGTTGCCCCCGCTCTCTCTCTCTCTCTCTTCCTAACTAGCCCCCCACCCCCACCCCTTCTCCTCCTCTTCCTCAGCTTCATCGTCAGCCTAACCAGGGTTTATCATCTGTGATAAAGTACCTCCAGCCCGGGAGGACTCGGGGTTCTGGATGTTGATTACATTAGGTCACTGCCCTCGTGGTGAACGTCCTGCAGGCCATGTCATCGCCGCGGGGCAGCAGGGGAGCGGACGCAAAGCAGCCGGCCTCCCTTCACACGCACGCCCCCTGCGTACGGGCACGCCCGCATTTTTCTACCTCTCTTTCTCTCTCTCTCTCTTTTCTCCCTCTCTCTCTTTCGCTGTCTCTCTCACGCTCCTGCGCCCTCTCGCTCTCTTTCTCCGTCAATCCCTCTCTCTCTTTTGATGTCTCTCTCTCTCTCTCTCTCTCTCTCTCTCTCTCTCTGAACCTCTGGCAGGTACAAACACAGCAAAATAACCGAAACTAGATAAGGCGGTGTGCCAGCCAACACGGTGCCGCCCGCCGGAGACAAAAAGAGGTCAGCCTCCTTGACACTCCTCGCTCTCCTCGTGCCCGCCAGTGCCGTGTGACTCTGCGTGGTTGGAGAAACAAAGGAGCCACATTCCACGCCTCCCGCACACGCTCGCGGCTCCGACCCAGTTCGCTCGGGTGTCCGCCCACGGAGCGCACGTTGAATCGGGTGCTGCGATGTCTTCAGGGGCGGGGCGGTGGGTGACGCGACACGTCGGAGGAGGAGGGGGGGGGGGTGCCGTGGCCGTGGCCTGACGGGAGCCACCACGCTCGTCACGCGGCCCGCGACAGAGGTGCTCCTCCCCGCTCTGCTCGATATTTGTGGGACCAGATGTGACCGTTTGGAAGCAGTCTCTAGTGCCGTCAACACGTCAAAGAAGCAATTCAGCAGTAGGGGGTGTACGGGCATGCACGATACGTGCGTGCGTGCGTGCGTGCGTGTGTGTGTGTGTGTGTGTGGGACCGCTGACATACTTTCGCTCCTCAAGGATCCTCTGAGGTCACGTACCTTGGTGGCGCCTGGCTTCGCTGTTGTCGCTCCTCCGGTCCCCTCGCTCGCGTGCTATCGTCGTGCCCTTCTTTTAGTCGCTCTCCCTCTCTCGTTCCTTCTGATATATGCACGATGCTCAGGTGGCTGAAACGCCATCAGCTGCCAACTCACCTGAGGCCCACAATTAGCGCTGAGCAGCTGCTCTGGGTTTATCCCCCCCCCCCCCCCCCAACCCCCCGTTTTCGCCGTGGACACAGGCTGTCAGCCTCGTTCCGTCAGGCGCCGGCGTCCCGGTGAGCCCACATCAAGGTTTTCACACCCCGCTTTTTCATCCTCCGGGCGCCGGGGACGATGACGGCGAATCGCCGCCGCCTCCGATGGCTTGTTGACCACCCACCCCGCCCCCTCCACCTCCCCGTTGCGATGAAGCACGCCCCACAGTGCGCCCCTGCCCCCCCCCGGCTCGCCCCGGTCCGCCGATCATCAAGGCAGTCCGCTGCACCTTATAACGAGAGCGAGCGGCCTCTCTGATGTGGCGCAGCATAGCACCACACACGCCGCGTCTGAGGCCAGCGGGGGGAGCCTGGCAGCCGCGCTGTGGCTTTAATGGTTATTAGACGAGCGAGAGGGGGACGGACAGATGGGCCCTCTGGAGGGAACCCCCATTAGGAGCAGCTGTCACCTGGCGAAGACGAGTTACCTAAAGGATGTCTCGTGGCCCGCTCTGAACAAAAACCCCCCGCTTCTGCTGCCTTGAAAAGGTCATGACGAGCGAGAGAGAGAGGGGAGGGAGCGAGGGGGAAAGAGAGAGAGAAGGGGGGGGGTGGGCGAGAGGGAAAGAAAGAGAGAGGGAATGAGAGAAAGAGGGAGAAAGATGTTTCTCTTTATTGATAATGAAAAATGTAATGTATGAGCTCTGCGCCGGCGACGTCTCGACACGCTCTGTTTGTGGAGTGGGACCGCGGTGATGAAGCGGGCGGGGAGGTGAGCTCATTACGGGTGCGCACCGCGCGGCACTGGGGGGGCCCCCGGTGGGTGGGCTGGCCGCGTGTGTCACAACGCCTTCCTTCGGGGCTGCGCGCACGGAGGTGGGCCCCGGACACACACCGCACTCCCACGCCGGAACACGCAGGAACAAAACCCCTCCGCCGACGGTGCCACGTGCCCGTGTGCACTAAGAGCAAATTAATCCGCCGCGCCGAAGGAATCAACGCGGCGCACCGCCACATGAAACGGAGCAAATCAAAGAGAAGGAGATAAAAGAATCTCCCACGGCCACCCCCCCCCCCCCCAACACCCCTACCCCGCCATTGGAAACCACGTGCGCTGGTCTACCTGCCCCCTCTGTGTGAAAGACGCCGTTCTGCGAGGAGAACACGCTGCCGTACTGTGAGAAACAAAAGGCAATGCAAACAGGGCGGATCTCAGCGCCAGGCAGCCGTGCGGAGAGCGGAGGCAGATAACAGCCGCGGGGCCCTGCCGGCTGGCTGCACGGCTCGCCGTGGAAAACCCGGCAGCCTTCTTCACAACACACGTGGCACTTTCATCCAGGCGATGGGGAGAGGGAGGGAGGGAGGGGGGGGGGGATATTCAATAAAAATACAAAGGATGAAAGGGGGTTTGTGGAAGGGGAGCGCTGAAAAAAGAAAGGTGGGGGGAGAGAAAGTCGTGTTTGTTTTTGTTGGTTTCTGTTAGCATGCAAGATGCACGTCTGTATCAGCACAACAAGCTGCCTAGGAATGATGGTCTGGATTTATTCAGGCGGCCGCCGCCCGCCGCACCCTCCACCAGCTGATCCAAGGTGAGGAGCGCAAGTTCTCTTTTTGTCCACGTTTTTTTCCATTCAGCGGCCCTTTCCACACTGACCTTCCCTAAAGTCTGTCGAGAGCACGCCACCAGTCCAGACGATAATTGCTACCCTGGTAATCCTCCATTCCAACCACGAGTGGCCTGAAATAGGCAGGTTTGGTTGCCGTTCAATTTGTTTACCATTAACTGGTGGAAATTAAGTTTTCAAATGAGGAAAAGAAAGAAGGAAAAAAAAACGTTTGCTCTTTCACCACATTCAGTTGTGTTACCTCTCAAAGATTTTGTAAAACGGTGAGTGGTTGCGTGGTTTCTGTTGCCATCGCAATCCCGGTGCATTTTTGGGCTTTCTCGCGAAACACTTCAAAGAAGTGCTCGAAAGAACCGTTTCTGTTGCGTTTTGTTTTGGAAAAACAAAATTCTGCCGAGGTAAAAAAAAAAAAAAAACAGCCCCAAAGTGACGCATTGATTAAAGAGACACCTGCTCTGGCGGCTCTGCCTGGATCCCGCTCGGATACCGCTCGGAGAGGAGTGGAAGTGTCATTATTTCAAGTGGTCCATCAGGCCCAGAGGCCCATTACTTGACTCAAATCGAACCCCCCTTGATGTCCAGCTCTCCGAACTCATTTTCATTACATCAAGAGCGCTTCCCTCGCCTCGTCACTGCAATCAACACCCATCCAAAACCTTCCGTTTGGAAGCAGCTGCCGGCCAACTTTGAGAGCGCTTTAACGCGCAGCCTTGTGAAAACGAGGTGTGTTTTTATCAGACATCCTACGCACTCAAACACTTAGCACTCTCTTAGTTCAACTTACTGGTCTCTGATGATAAGTAAAATGTAACGTATTCTGTCACCGTGTGTGCTCTGGGTTCAGTACCGGAGCGGGAAGTCCACTGGCGTCGTTGAGAAATATTTCCAAAACAAATTATGAAAATGCTAATTTAGGTGTTTGTCTCGTACGGTGGCCGTCGTGTCAAGGACAATGGGATAATTGCCTCCGTTTATGGTAAATAAACTGCGCCTTTGGCCCTCCCGTGTTGACATCGTCAATCCTTAAACCAAAGTGGTTCATTTTCAAAGGAACCGCGGTAAGCTACACAAATGGTTTTCAAAATAAGGTGGTCAACATGTACAAAACAATTTTTTTGTTTTGCTTTGTATTGCACTTTTTCGGCATTTGATAACGTCAGCAGTACTTGAGCTGCCTATTTAATGGTCTAATGTCAAAATGGAAGATATTGGCCCAGCTCTCTCTAGGTCATTTTAGTTTATTTTGTACCTTGTACTTTATTTTCATAGTTTCCTTTCAATTTAATGTTATTGTTACCAATAAATGTGAGCATTAATCTTGGGGCGTATAAGAAACGACCACTACTTAAAAAGGGTATGTAGTAATGACTGAAGGAAGGCCTATTTTGCAGGCTTTGGCACAGTCATTCTTACTACATTGTTTTAAATGATGTTTTGTGAAGTAAGATTTTGTTGCTTGTACTGATGGGAACCCTGACTAAATGTTCTAGCAAAGCTGCACTTTAAGTGTGACAGGTTTATTGAATTTGGTGGTAGGTTAAGGCATGGACACAACAAGATAGGTGGGGTATGGGGGGGGGGGGGCAATACATTGTGAGTGCTATTTACCTCCTAGTGCCTTTATCTAAATATTTTTGACACAGGATATGACACACTGAAAAGGGAGCAGGTGGCTCAGCAAAAAGTTTTCCCCACGCCCAAAATGTTATTTTTGGCCAGGCTTTATGCTTGTATGAAGGTAAATAATCTTTTGTTTTTTTAAATTTAAGTAATGTTTATTTTACACCAACAGACCGCTTTCTATTTGCAAATGTAGGAAACCGGAGAGTGGCATAATAAGGTAAATGATTCAACTGTGCATTCAGCTCAACATAGACGTAACAAGCCTACTGTCTTTGCTCAATTGAAAACAATCAAACAATGGCGTTGAGTATGCAGTTCTGTTAGTATCACTTCAGCTTTGAACGTAAAGTTTCATCTATGCAACCAAATTCTTTTATCAATTTCAAATCATGCGTCTGCGCATGCACTGTGGGCATTAGAGAACCTTAGAAACTGCGAGAGTGGATTTTAATCATCGTCACCCATCTGAGGTTAAGTACTCCACAGGAAAGACTTAGAGGTACAATAACAGTGAGAGAAAGTCCAACATGTGTCGATTTTAACCGCCGAAGTTAAGGACTTAATACAGGCCAGATATGTAAGTCCCAGGCCGCTCCTAATGTTATTAATATCTCTGTAGCCGCAGGGTGCCAGGAGGGGCTTTGGTCTACCCTGTCTGTGTTGACCTCATGCCCAAATCCCCCCCTCCCCCCACCACCACCCCCCTCCAATCTCAACAAACCATCTAAATCAAATAAAACAATGTTCACGTTTAGTCTACCTCTTCTCCCCCACCTTTCCCAGATTCCCAAAGGTTGACTTTTCTCCTTTTCCCATCGGAGGCAAAACAAGACGAAATAACGAACCTGCCGTAAAAACAAAAATAGCCTTTCGCGAGGAGATGAAAGAAAAACCCTGGAACATCTGGCGAGCAGACCCGGGGCAGGTTTAAAGGTAAACACAGCGGCCTTATATGGCCATGTTCGCTGCCCTCCGCAGATTCAGAGGTATGAGGTGGAACACCTTCAAAGGAGTGCGGGGCCCCCGCCAAATCTTGTTTCCATTTAGCCCTGAGCCGAGCTGCCTCTCCCTTCTCAGAAAGCACTCCGGCCGCCATCCACTCTCGCCACGAAGACAGCCCACGCCAACCCCATCGGTACGTACAGCCACCCCCCCCCTCCCCCCCGAAACGCATACAGTACACCATCACTTTCGTTATCCCGAGTGTTTCCGCTCTCTGGACTGCTCTCGCGTGTTTCCGGGGGGGGGGGGGGGGGGGGGGGGGGGGGGGGGGGGGGGGGGGGGGGGGGGGGGGGGGGGGGGGGGGGGGGGGGGGGGG
>JAVQJS010112268.1:0-11486 GCA_036024795.1 Galaxias rostratus | reverse complement strand
CTTTCAAAATCAGTGAACAAAAAAAAAAAAAAAAAAAAATACATACATAGATATAAATGTGTGTGTGTGAGTGTGTGTGTGTGTGTGTGTGTATTAAACAGATCATCTTTCTTGTGATGTTTCTCAAGGAAATCATTTTCTATCCTGACTTATAAAAAGGTGCCTGAAAGGTGAATGTCTATAAAGTCTTTGACATCTTTGTCCCTGTCCTGTCTCACCTCAGGCAGCACTGAGGAGCGTACAGTCCTGGAGAAGGCGGAGGAGTACGGCTGCCAGCGGGAGAAGTCCGACCCCCCTGAGGCTGACATTGACCTGGTCATGAACGCCCTCGAGGTGGCGGTGGGCGATGACTTTGAGCTGAGCCTAGAGTTCAACAACAATAGCAGCCAACGTCGCGTGGTGGATTTGTATGTCAGTGGCAGTGTGGTGTACTACACCGGAGTCAACAGCTCCGAGTTCCTGTTCAAGACCCCAAGGGTGACTTTGGAACCAAATAAAGGTCTGTGTGTGTGTGTGTGTCTCATTGTGTATTCTGTAAACTGTATTCTGTCTTCGACAATTGGCTCAATCACGTCATTCGACAGAAAGTGCAAAGTATTTTGAGTCGACGTGTTTTAACACTGACAACTGTGTTGAAATTGTATTGACTTTTTATGCTAGTATTTACCATTTTGTCAGACTAGTGAATCACACTGTGAATTGTGTTTTAAAGAGTAAGAAAGGTTTTGCTAATTGTGTCTAACTTACCTCAACCTGTGAAAGGTTCTGACTAAAGGGTCAATCATTTGACAAATGGATTTAAGCCACTGACAATGTGGTGCCGAGAACGGAATTCAGTGTTTTAGCAATTGAGACAAACTGTATTTATGTTATTATCTACCATACTTAAAGACAACACGGTCTGTTCCCCAGATAAGAAGGAGGTGGTGGAAGTGAGATCCAAGGACTACATGAGACAGCTGGTGGAGCAGGCCAACCTCCACTTCATCGTCACTGGGAAGGTCAAGGACACCAGACAGATCGTCACCGCCATGAGAGAAGTCATCCTGCGCATGCCGACACTCTCCCTCAAGGTATGCTGGAGCGAGAGACAGTGCTGAAACGATTTGAACGCTGAACATTTTAATCCAATCACTCTGCTGAAGCCTTTTGTGAAGGGATGTCATGGGCAAGCTGTGTTTAAACTGACTACACAATGTACGCTCTCTCAACTCAAACAGAAATGCGAGGAAAGACGCGAGCTAGCTAGTCAAACGAGTGCTTCCCCATCAAAGACGCCTAGAAAAGAGCTATGGAAATTCGTCAATAGTTCCCCCCTTTTTCGTCACCACCTCTGTGGTCTGCGTACCTTGTAGGTCTCAGGACTGGCCAAGGTGAGCGAGGAGATGATGGTGACTGTGGAGTTCACCAATCCGTTCAGCTACAGCCTGGAGAACGTGTACGTGCGAATGGAGGGGCCAGGAGTCATGCCCCCCGTGTCCAAATACTACAGGTGGGTGGTGCAGTGTCTCAACACGCCAAAGTACTCCAATTGCAAGGCATGCATGTCTGTTTGTAGGTTGATGCAGGGAAGGTCTTATTATTAATGTTGAAAGAGGCATGGACATGTGACAACATACGGAATGATATCTAACCAGCAATGATTGAGTATGAAATGGTAGTAGTGGTTATGAATCAATCCTCAGCAAGTAGAGGCTAGAATCAAGTCCATTGATCCACTGTTCCTAGTTATACTGCTCCCTTTGCTAACACATTTAAGTACTCACCTTTATGGATGTGTTTCTTTCCGCCTTCCAGCGTTATCACTGCGGGAGCGTCTCTCACCTGGTCAGAGCGTTTCACTCCCAGACGGGCAGGGCCTACCAGGCTGATAGCAAGTCTGGACTGTGCTGCTCTAAGACAGGTGTATGGCCAGGCCCCCCTCACCATACTGCCCTAAAGAGGCACTACATATCCAGTCATAAACCCAGACAAGATTGGTCAGCAGATCAGGCCTACAGCTGTATCAATAAAATACCGGTGTTACTGGTTAGTTTGTGTCTTATCAGGCACAGCATTTTTCAAATTGTTTTGTAGTTTTGGTGAACCATGCACTTTCACCATTTTTATTCCCTTTTTGATAATGACGTCATCTCCTGCAGAGTTGATGGATAACAAGGCTTTATTTGAAATTAACTAGGCTACCAGAAGTAAATGTCTTTACAATCAAAGCCAATGATCCATAGCTCTTGTTATGATTGTTCTGGTATTATTCTGGTACTGCATTAGCAAGTAATAAATATCTTAACAACAATGCGTCATCATTTTTGAATACTTTTTTATTTTTCTTGTGTTTTGACGCCATCTTTGTCACTGTCTATCTGTTTACCTATTTCTGACATTGTGACTATCATTGCCAAGTGCATGCTGTGGACAAAGAAGTAGTTTAAGGATCATTTCTGTGCTTGTACACATCGCTCTGCATCTTGTAAGAGGATATAATAAATCACACTATCAAGGAGAATATGTGAGTACTAGAAATAGGAAATGAACAAGCAATGAGACCTTGCAGCTTGAGAGGGCTTTGCGTCAATGCAAAGAAAATCAAGGAAGTGTTGAATATTTTTGGTCTTAATTCAACTACTAGTTCGATCATGTATAAAACAAGCATACAAACAATACATGTAAAAGCAGTCTGCAGGCTTACTGTGCTTCAAATGTATATTGAAGTTTACATGTGACATTAATGCACTGTTAAAGACTGTCAACAAACTATCGAAAGTCATATGAAAAAAATGCATTTGTAACTGGGTGTGGCAGCATGGTGGCTCAGTGGTTAGCACTGTTGCCTCACAGCGAGAGCGCCCTGGGTTTGATCCCTACCTGACTCAAGGGCCTTTCTGTGTGGAGTTTGCATGTTCTCCCTGTGTTAGCGTGGGTTTATTCCGGGTATTCCGGTTTCCTCCCACAGTCAGTCTGGTCACCAGACTGGGCGTAGGTTTACCCTCCAACAAGACAATGAATACTCTACTGGTCAAAAGTTTAAGAACACCTAAATCCTTTCATGTTTTGTTGAAATTTACACAGTTCAGTCCAACAAATAACATGAAATGGAAAAATTAGGTGGTAAACAGCCAAGATAAAAAAGGGTTTTTGATAGCAACAACATCTCACAATTTTGAAAAAGGCCATTTTCAGGGAACAGGTGATGGATTGAGAATGTAATGTTGTTCTGCAGAAATGAAAGCACCATAAGCTTTGAAAGGTGATGCAATTGATCACTTCTGCTGTCCCAACTTCTGTTGATTACTAACCCCCTTTCTGTATAAAAGTGGTGTTGAAATAGACTGTTACGACAGGCTCGTGCATTATTTGGACAATATATTCACAATCCGACATCTCTGGAGAGACGTGAACATTTGGTTGTAATTGCTGGAAAAGGTGCCTCAACAATCGAAGTAAAGAAGTCTGACAACTTTGTGAATGATTTTGTTTATTGCAAAAGGTTTCTACTTCTACTAAATCTAGTTTTCCTTTGTCATTATTGAGTTGTGTGTGTAGATTGGTGGGAAGAACAGTACATTTTATGAATTTTTGAAAAAAGATATTACGAAACAATTTCATAAATGTGTTCATAAATCTACTGTATATACATCTCAAAGGGCGTGATTATTTACCAGCCATTTCATAATTTTCTAAACACTGTACAACCTCATGTTCTGTCTCTTTATATAGACCTTTGTAGCATTATCATATCTTCCTATGAAGAATCAAATTTTTTAAGACATTGGAATTGTATTGATGGAACACGATGGCAAAACAGAGCTACAAACTTTATCCTTGGACGAAAGGAGTTCACATTTTGGATCAAGCATGTTTCAAGACTACATAGACAGGTTGAAACAACAGGCTGAATTTGTGATCAAAACATCAAATTGGTTCACACACCAGGTTCTTACAACCACTTGGGTGTTACAGAGGACAAGATGTAAGATGATACAGTACCCCGCTCACAGGCCTTATTAGATCCAGGGACACCCATCATCTTTTTCTTTATTCAAATGTGTGAAACCTATATTATCGAATAGAAGAAGATACTCAAGCCATTTGCAGATCCATTTACGGATGAAGTCTGGGATCACGCCATGCTGCTTTTCACCAGAGGGGAGATTTTGAAATTCATTTACATCAAGGATGAAATTCTAAGTAATGCAGTTGATGACCCGGTACAGAAATGTATACAAAGGTGGTATGTTGTAAAAAAATACATTGAAAATAGAAAACAATTTGCTAATTGTTTGGATGATTTCATTTCTGATTTTACTAATTTACACATGATCAGAGACAAGTAAAGCTTCAAAACAAATACGTATAAAGAAGGTAATGTGTTACAAACTTCAGAGGGAAAATGAATTAAACAAAAAGGAACATTTTAAAATAAAATAAATTAAAAATGAATTAAAAATCTAAGAATTTGAGAAGGTTTATTGTCACTGCAAACGGGAGCAGAAAACAAATGTGAAAACTGCAGTCTAAAGGATCAACAGATTAAAGAGAAGAATTAAGAAATAGCAGGTCTATGCCAGCAAATAGCAAAACTAGAAACACGAACATGCCTCAACAACAACAATCTGAAAAGAGCAGATGCTACTGACACTGCATATTCAATGATTGAGAGATGGGGAGAGAAAGAGTCAATTAAGCAGACCAAACCCTTGATACAATGTTAGATTGATGTAAAACAAAAAGATATGATGCTTCCTTGTTGTATACTGTGAGGGGTGTGATGGCATCTGTCCAGTAGAGGGCGCTGCAGGGCTGTGTGAGACCTGCAGCTGACTAATTACGGATTGACAACAGGTGTGGGGAATCTGTTAATTGGTCAGCTGTGGGTTATTTATGGTAGTCTGTTTGTGTCAGGGGGGAGGTTGGCTGGGAAAGAGCAGGAGATGCTGGAGCAGGCTGGTCGGGCAAAACAGAAAACCTGTGTGACTCTTATGTTTAACCCAATAAAGAGGTGTTACCCCGTGAACGCTGCCTGTTTCTCTGCCTGACTTGTGTGGTTCCTCACAATAACATATTAATATATAAATATTCAGCTCTGGTACACCACAGTGCTTTGGAATGGAAATAGAAACCTATCGGTATTCCTAACCTCCATTCCCATCAGTGCCGGCCACATAACAAATCTAACCGGGGGGCCATTTTGGTGCCATCAAAGGGCACAGACTGCTGTTCGACATATAAAACCCAATCAATCACATGCATAATTAAACCCAAATAAACCTAAAGAATAACATACCTGTGCTCTCCGACACAAGGTACTGAGGGGACACTTGAGATGGCCCAAGTCATTATTGGGCCCAATGCAGAATATCGTACAATACATTCACATACATCAAATAGGACATATTACAGAAAATGTGTAAAACTTGTAAAACTGTAACATATAGTCTGTATAAATATGAATGCTATAAACAAGCGAGGTACATAGAAAACCAATAAAATTTCTATTATGCCATTGAAAAGAAGAACTATCTGTTCCATTTCACTTTAAAATGTTTTGGATACATCCAAAATTTGACCGAATTATCTACTCGCTTACTGACCTGCTGAACCAATCAGCGATTGTTGGACACACTGAAGCCTTCTGAAAAGAAGCATGTAAACATCTATACGTGATTTCGTAAAAAAAGAAAAAGGTTTTTTGGGGAAAGAACAGCCTCTCGACAGGCTGTCTCAAACCCTAACAACGTGTCAAACTATTGGTTGAGCAGGGTAAGAAGAGAGCAGATATTCTGTAATAGTTTCGGCTGCATCCAAAAACAAAAGAAAACACTGATGACACAGTGAAATGCTACAGACAGCACGTTTTCTCTGCTTTCCACATCAAGTCATGTAAACGTACAGACAGTGCCCCAACTGAAGGTTCGAGAGCGCTCTATGTTTGTGTGACTGGATCACAGATACAAACACATGCACTTTGAGGCACTGATTCAGCTCAGAGATAAAATAAAATCTGTCCTCGGTAAGAAACGTTAAGAAATTAGAAAAGGAAAATGTTTATTTAGCAAAGGCCAGATCACGGAAGCCATTGAGGCTACATTCTAATTGCGCCATAGGACTCCCCAAAATATTATACCAATAAAATGGATCTCACTCCAATCCCTGGAAAGAGGACTCCACCATGGCCTCAGACTTAAAGGTGCTGACTCTCATCCCGACCGCCTCACACACCCTCCATCCCTCCAAATGCAAATCCCTCCTGTGCATGCTGAAGGTCACAGTCTGAAAAAGCCAATAGAACCACATAATCTGCAAAAAGCAAAGAAGCAATTCCCCAACTGGACACACTCCTTTTCCTGGCTACGCCTTGAGATTCTATTCATGAAAATCACAAACGGAATTGGTGACAAGGGGCAGCCCTGGTGGACTCCGACACCCGCCGAGAACAACGCATTTGACTTTGTGCCGATTATTTACGGACACGACTCTCACTCCGGTTACTTAGGGACCGAGATTGTTGTTGCTCGTAGCAACAGCCCTGGTTCCCCATAGTCATAGCCTTTCCATACTCCTCCCACACACAGGTTTTTGCTTCTTGGACTGGCAAAGCTTCAGCGCTTTGGGCTGCCCGGTACCTGTCTGCTGCTTCAGGAGACCCCTGGGTCAACCAAGCCTGAAAGGCCTCCTTCTTCAGTCTGACGGCTTCCTTCACCGCTGGGTATCCACCATCGGGTTCTTTAGTTGCCACGACAGCCACTGATGGCCTTCCGACCAAAACTTCTTGCAGCTGTTTTCACAAAGGAGGCTTTGTGAACATGGTCCACTCAGAATCTATGTTTCCAACATCCCCCGGATTGCAAGAAATGTTCCTCCGGAGGTAGGAGTTGATCAAGGTGATCATTGACCTGCGGCCTTGGGTGCTCAAGAGTACATGGGAATATTCCTATGCTCCAACATGGTTTATTATTCATGTCTAGCTCAGAAGTCCAACGAAAAAACACCTCTGGCTCAGATGAGGCAGGCCATTCCTTCCAGTATTTAAGAACCGCTTATGGATAAAACTACTTGTAGGGACAAGTAAAGAATCACTCAGGCAAGTCAATTTTTCAGATCCAACTGACATCACACTACTTTTGACTTACACAAACCAGTTATAACTGGAGGCCCCATTCTCAGTACCAGTCAAAAACCGATATTGCCTGATTAAAATGTTCAACACTTAGAACTAACTTTGAACACAAAGAGGCTAATTGTCTTTACATGGTGGCTAATACTCACAATAGCATTACAAATAGCTTATAGAAATATTCATAATATATATAATATAAGATAATATATAATAGGGCAGCACGGTGGCGCAGTGGTTAGCACTGTTGCCTCACAGTAAGAAGGTCCTGGATTGGATCCCCACCTGAGGGCTTTTCTGTGTGGAGTTTGCAGGTTCCCCCCGTGTTAGCGTGGGTTTCCTCCGGGTACTCCGGTTTCCTCCCACAGTCTAAAAACATGTAGGTTAATTGGTGATTCTAAATTGTCCATAGGTGTGAATGTGTGTGTGAGTGGTTGTATGTCTTAGCCCTGCGATGGATTGGCGATCTGTCGAGGATGTACCCCCCCTCTCGCCCGAAGTCAGCTGGAATAGGCTCCAGCCCCCCCGTGACCCTGCATAGGATAAGCTGTTCTGATAATGGATGGATGGATGGATGTCTGGTTTTTAAGAATTGATTTTGATCGAATTAAATTGAATTGATTGAAATTATTTTGATCAGATTGGCCAAATGAAAATCCTGATTAATTTGGAAATCGAATTCCCAGCCCTAATGCAATTTTACAACATTAATTTGCTTCTGTTGTTATAGTGTTGCGTATACCTTTTTTGTTTTACAATAAATGAGTCCTAAAAAAGCCCATCCAGTATTCTTACAGTCTGTTTATTTCTTAATAATTTATAACTTAAATACCAATTTTACGGATGATGAATGTACCACGTGTTTCAGTATTGCAAACTAACCTCAATGAATCGGCTTTCCAGCTAAATCTAAAAGCCAGTGCGCATTCTCTTCACCTCTGTCTCCAGGAGAGCTGTAGAGAAATAGGCGGTTTGGATCCTCCTCCTAATAAGATGGAAAACAAAGACATTCTGCGTCGTGATGCCCGAAAGCGGACAGGTAAACAGCCACAACAAAATAGGTTCCTCACATTTGGTACAGAAAGGTTGTGTGTTAATGGAAAGCCCTGTACTCAATCAAGTCTGAGGTCCCACTGAATAACTCCCCACCTGGAAAGCCACAGCTGAGGCTTGGCGACCACTAGATGGCGACAAACTCCACTCTTCGAGGAAAAAAACAGATACAACCCGAACTTGATCTGTTTCCTGGATAGAAATAAGAAGTGAAAGAATAGCATAGAATTAGGAAAGAAAATATGCAGGAAAATGTAAAAAAAAAAAAACTTGACAAGGGGGGAGGGTTAGGGCAGCAATGAAAGTGTGGACAGATGAAAAAATAGACAAGAACAATGAGGAAAGTTGAAAAAAGGGGTTGGGTAGAAGGGATAAGGAAAGGTGTTTTATGAATTATGGAAACAGGTGTGTGTGTGTGTGTGTGTGTGTGTGTGTGTGTGTGTGTGTGTGTGTGTGTGTGTGTGTGTGTGTGTGTGTGTGTGTGTAAAGGGAACTGAATGATGATGATGATTAAGATTATTAATATATTGTGTATTGCGTTCCCCATCCAGTTGTCAGACTGAACGCAGACACAGCGCACAAAAACCTGTTTGTGTCTAACGAAGAAAAACGGGTGAAATGGAAGGAAAATTGCAATAATAATAACAGCGATTACAGATTTTATGATCTTCAGCTGGTCCAATCTAAAATGAAAATCCACCAGGACGATCCAGATGAGTATTACTGGGAGGTGGACTGGAATGGAAAGGTTTTTATAGGAGTTGCCTATGGAGGAATTGATAATATGGAAAAATGTAACAGCGCCAGGACTGGGTGTTATAGTAAATCATGGACCCTGTGCTGTGATGATAAAAATAAGAAGTACAAAGTCTATAACGGGGAAAAGTTGACCCTGTGTTCTATGACCCCCGCCCGCTCTACCAAAGTAGCCGTGTATCTGAACTGTCCTGGTGGCACTCTGTCATTCTACAGAGTCTCCTCAGACACAGAGATAGACATCATAGAAACCATTGAAATACAATCTAAGATGGTGGCTCCTCTCTGTCCCATATTTGGGGTTCAGGGACCCGACTCCCAAATTGATCTGTGCGATTGAGGCGACATTAATAACAATTAATAACAAAAAATTAAGTTGTCAAGTCCTTCGGGCCTTGTTTTCTGGATGCTTAATGTTGTGGTAGAGGTTGCACGCCTAACTGCTCGTGTGCCAAAGAATGAACACGAAACCACCATATTAAATCACATACAATCTTATATGTTGAAATGGCAATCACTGTGGAATGTCATAGTCGAGAGATTAGTTCAGACATTTTGGAAACGCTGGATCCATTCAGTTCTTTCAGCGTTCTCTAGAGATAATTATACGGTCTTTCTCTTCACTACACATTTGAGTGAAGATGTAAAGCAACAGTCTCTGGCAAGTTGTCTTTGTTCTTTTTAATTAGCTCTGCAAGTTGTCTCTGTTCTTTTTGATTAGCTCTGCAAGTTATCTCCGTTCTTTTTTTGATTAGCTCTGCAAAAACTACATCCTGCATTTACATCTGTGGGATACTTTGGGTCTGACCAAATCTCTTGACTGCTATTTTTAATTTCCTTTCAATCATTAAAATGATTAGACATTTCTGTTTAAGATCCTGATTAAACAAATTCCCAATAATAATAATCATATTATTAACAATTAATAACAATTAATAATATTAATTTGCTAATACATGTCCATTAATTTGTACTTTACTGTTTAATTGATGTTATTTTATCTAATAAAGCTTATGGATGTATCTATTCAACCCTGAGTCTGTTAAGTTGAAACTGAATACCAGCATACACAGGGGAGTCTAGACAGAACTTATTTCCAGATAGAAAAACTTTCAAGTCAGCCAGAGGAGGATATTTAAAGCTATATTTACACTTTAAAGGGGGGATTTTGAGGGCTTACCCATCCACAGTCTTTTCTCTGCCACCAAGCCTTTTCATATTACAATATGGTTCCATGGGCAGGGACATTAAGCGCACCCTCCTACAAACAAACAGGGAATGGGTTATTTCATTTTTAAGGGTCTTAGTATATCGGTTTACCCTCGATTCGTTTGAATGATCTGGCCCTTAAAACCAAAGGTCAAAGAGGACAGAAACAGATTAGGAAAACAATGATGTTTCGCTCCAATTTACGTAGCCATATTTGTGTTGACGGGTCACCAGGGCTGAAAGGTCACGACAGATAACCTCAGAGGCAGAGGAAACGCTAACCAACACACTCTGGTTACCTGTAATTTTTGGCGTGTCTTTAACGCAGGTTTGGTATTCAGTGTGAAACTATCAGTTCAACGCTAGCATGGCCCTGTAAAAATGTGACGAAACACACCTTAGAAAAACGCCATCAATGTAACGCTAGCATGGCCATGTTCAAATTGTGACAAAACACCGTAGAAAAACACCAAAACTACGTCGTTTGCATGTCGTTTCATCGTTTTTCAATTGAAATGTAAAAGCCAGATGTTATTTAAACAGATGCTGTCACACTTTCAAGTAACCCACTGCTGTCATCTGGTATATTTTCAAGGGGGGCCTATATTCTCCACATTTAAAAACTATTCTTGTAGCTTCTTCAAAACTTAACTTAGAAGTGTGTTCACAACCTTCAAACCGTAAATGTCAAGTTCCACCATTGTGCACTTATTAGATGTGATTTTATTACGTGTGCTTGTCACTTTATTTATTGTTTATTTGACCTGTTACCCTCACTGTCCACATTTTTGCTGCAAGAATGTAAATTTATCCACTGTGATACAAATAAAGGAATTCTGATCGTTCTCGTTGTGTCTGATGCGGGGGAGAGTCTAGGAAGACAATTGGACAATTTTGTGTTTACTTTTACACCGAGTCGGCGTTAGAACAATTTTACAGGAGGAGGCATTAGGCAAACCAGGCCCATCTTTCTAATTATACAAGCTATCATTCGTATATATTCCTCATAAAATGAGTTTGCTGTCGACAACCAACCAACCAATAAGCACACACAGGCCCATCTCAAAAATATGTGTCGCTTGGTGGCTAGCGCGTGCACACACACACACACACACGCACACGCACGCGAACACTTCAAACCACGGAGTCTAAAGCATCTACTCAACTACATACACTCATTCATCACAAACGTAAACACTGTGCACACCTAGTGTAGAGGTAAACAGACGTTTTAACAAGGACTTACCCCCATATACATTTTTATAATTTCCAGTAATTAATCCAGTTGTTCAATTAAAAGTCGTGGCAGACGGTGTCATGGGGGGGGGGGGGGGGGGGGGGGGGGGGGGGGGGGGGG
>JAVQJS010112265.1:0-42699 GCA_036024795.1 Galaxias rostratus | reverse complement strand
CCGTGTCTCTCTCTCTCTCTCTCTCTCTCTCTCTCTCTCTCTCTCTCGCTCTCTCTCTCTCTCTCTCTCTCTCTCTCTATCTAGCTCTCTCTGTATGTGTGTGTGTGTGTACTATGTGCGTACCATGTGCGTGTGTGTGTGTGTGTTTTTTGTGAAAGAAAGGCATAGAAATTGAATGGATGATTTGCTCATCAGCCGTTGGTGAGTTAGCAGATCTATGTGGCAAGAACAGAAGTCCCCAATCATGAAAAAGCTGCATTGTAAGTTACACTACTCCTCAGCAACACAATAAACTCCCGTTTTTTACCAGTTCATGATTTCCTCTACCATCATGGGATGTGTGTGTGTGTGGGTGTGTGTGTGTGTGTGTCTGTGTTTATGTTCTTAACTGTTCGATATGCTATACCCGTACCACCTGCTCCACCATATGCTAACTTATATTAGATCTCTATATACTTTGATGTCGTAAGTGACTTGGTTAGTTGCCGATACCCAAACTGACATTTTAAGTGATCGTGTGTGAGAGAGAAAGGGAGACTTTCTTAACAGTAGTAAAAAAAAGTATTACATTATATAAGGCAATCCACAAGTTAAAGCCCCGCGTGATTTAAGTTAGCAAAAATGAATCTTGCATTTCTTGTCTTTTTTGTTATTTACTGGGATTACATTTATATGATTATCATTATATCTCCACAAAAAGTCCATGTAACTGTAAACATGTGAAGAGCTACATGTCATTTAACAATCTGATTTATTTGTAGTTTTTTTATGATTGTATCATAGGGAATATTTTGGTATTGTACAAATCATAATCCCCACTAACGCCTACAATGTTGCCACAATAGTGGTGTAGAGGAAGAAACGGCTTACCGGCTGCTGTAAGACATGCGATCCGAGGCTGGGTTCCAGTAGGGCGTCAACATCGTATCGATGCAGGGTGGAAGGGTGGAGGGGACCAACACTTTGGAGCTCTGTAAAGTGGCTTTCTGGAAGGTTCTCATATTCTCCAGTGTGATGTGTGGGATGTTGATGGTAGTCCCAATGATCTAGAGAGAGCAACAGTTCTGTTTCAGGTTTGGAGTCTAGGGATATGGCAGTTGGTAAGGTAGAAAGAGATTTCCAGCTACACTTTGAGAACAAAAGTTTATCTGAAAACAATGGGTATTAATTTAGCTACTGATCATCAGTATCTTAATCATTTATAGTTTGAGATCTAAACAGTGTTGCAAATCTAATCTAATAGACTAATAGTTACAATTACTGTTATCAAACATATATATCTTTGAATAATTGTAAAATATGTTTTGTACATACTGTAAGCAACTGAATATTTAACTTAAGGATTTAAGGATTCTGGGATTTGAGTAAATTATACAGATCATGTTCATAAAGTACAGTAAAGTAAAATTGGCAATAAAAAAAGATTATATAGTGCAAATTAAACAGTAAAATTAGTGAATAGAATTTTTTTTAGTGCAGGTGTTTTTTGTTGTTGAAAATGCTAATAATTTGACATTTCTCTTACATTATTAAAAACATGATCTAATATTTAATTCTTCATGGATACATTTGTGGTATTAAAGTGCATATGAAGTCCAGGGGAATGGTAAGAGATCCGTAAACAAAATGAAATCATTCTTAAAAATGTTTTACCTTTTTAGAACAGTCAAAGGATATTTTCAAACATATCAATACCACTCATATCTGTGAAAAAATTAAAGTACACAAGGGACAACAAAATATCTACTAATACATTGTGTAGTGTACAAAATAAAGCTTAGGACCTCTACCAAGTCAACAAAACCCCAAGGGGCGAAAGTGGTTCCATGTCTGTAGCTTGAGCGGTGGGCAGAATTAGCATCTGTTTCCTCCTGTGTTCCATGGGGCCTACACAGCGGGCTACAGCTGCACTTCTACAGAATAATGTGACCAAGTTGCACCTGACTAAAGTTGAAAATTAACAATGGCTGGCAGTATATGATAGTATCTTCAAGTAATTACAAATTAAAGTACAGCAGAAAACCATTGAATAGGAATATCAATGCCATATCCTGAAAGTTAATAAAGCTCACTGCCTGAAAACTCTTCTACGGCTTTGTTCATTTGTGGCTGAGTCTTAGTCTGCCTTACATTCACATACGTGTATTTTTATAGATAAATAATAATAGCTAGATAAATGGAGTTGGAAAATATATCCATTTGACGAAAGCATGTTAACATGGTTGGGCATTAAACCTTCTTGAATTATTTACAAACAAGACCCTTAGGAGCAAATACACAGCTGAAAAACAGGACGGACACATAGTGTTTGTGTAAAACCTCACCTGATTGTATTTCTCCCTCCACAACATAGGGGTTATATGCATATTCAGTAATCGGCGGTCTGTAGATTTCTGGATCGTACATTTCCTCAGGTTGCTGTAAGGCAGCAATTTAAACATATTGAGACCAAATCATTGATGACTGTCATTACAAAAGAAAGAAGGCCAAAGGAGGAAACACTTTATCATCTATGTATTTATCAAAAGTTTTATTCTCTACATTTTATGCACTTATGTATCTTCAGAATTGATTTCAGTCAATGGATTTGAGTAATTTCAATGTTCAAAGGTGTAATAATACATCTGAATAGAACAAGATTTTTTCTGTACTGCAGTTTGAAGATGGATTGTCGGTGGGGTAAAAAAAAAACGAGCTTTGGTTTGAAATCGTTTTTAATGTCATCGAGAGAGGATGTAAAAAACAATGAATTACATTAACATTTTCCTTCAATTATCAAAATGTATTACATTTGTCTTTGATGCAATTCCTATTCCCACTCTCTTTTCAATACAGATTAATCAACGGACCCACAGTACATAGTACAAATGTGTTTAAGAACATGTGAAACAGGTCGTGCTCCAAACAAAATTATTTACAGACAGAATGGAAAAGAGAAGATCAACACAATACTTACGGGTGGGATGAGGTAGCCCTCCATTCTGTATGTATGCAACATGGGGGCTTCTTCTCCAACCAACCGATTCTCAGGCACTTTGCTCACTTTTCTAACAATCTTTCAAAACTTTTGCCGCACCATTGCACAATATTTCAGAATTTCCTCCCACCAAATGAAACTGTAAAATATCTGTCCCTGTCCTTTCTATAAACTCGATTTACCTTTCAGCGCCTCTACCTTTGGACTTATCCTGTAACTGTTAAATTAAAAAAGGAACTTTTCACTTCTGTAAAAAGAAGATGGGTGGGAGCATCAGCTAGAAGTTCCTGGTCACTAGTGATCTGTCAGGAAAAGATTGTAACCTCTCATTTATCAGCTTGCGCCGTTGTCATCTTCATGGTGTGCCAATCACGTTCAAGTTTTTCCTCACTGTCAGTTCCAAATTTCAGTTTCAGAGGAGATTAAAATCTCGTGCATATCTCTGAATAGCCGTTTTCATGCTAGGGTTATATCGGTAGAGGTTTTAGACTAAAAGAGGTCTTTCAGTTTGGGTCTGTAATGTCGTGGTTTTGGCATCTGTGTTCTGTGGATCTACTTTTTTTTTTTTTTAAGTCTATCAACAATCAAATTCAAACCTTGTTCAGACAAAAATATTTAGCTGCATATTTGACTATTTTTCCAACTATTCAAATCAAATTTGTTTGCACAAAACTTAAAGCCCCTTGTCAATTAAAATTAATTACATTTGAAAAAGCTTGCGCCAGTAGTTCCTAAACCACAAAACGAATGGTCAAACATTCAAAGGCTTAAGTTGATTTGTCAACAGATCATGCTGGTCCAGCTTCTTTCGTAATACTACAGAAGGCCCATGAGATTAACCGGAGGGGGAGATATTACTCGCTCTTGGGACAGTGAGGGGTCCTACTGCAACTTGCTGATAAATTTAAGTTAAGTTGGTAAATACTGAGCACTTCTTAATTAGATATGTTTCTGTGTTTGAGAACGGACTACCACAATATAATTATCACAATGGGCCTAATAATGTCTTCTTTTCTTTGGATTAGTTTTTTTTTGGGGTGAGATCGAACCAATCTCAACAATTTTCAAAGAAGTGTAACAGACATGCTAAAGCATCTTAAACTTGGACATTGAAGTTGTCAGATGATTGATGTATTGGATTGACCATTCTCAAATATATCCATGCACATTGTAGAGTAGTTTGTCATGTTTGTCATGGTAATACCTCCGTCTCAATCAGATTGCACAAGGTCAATATTGTGAAGTGATGGCAAGGTTTTAAAAGAGGAGGAAAATGCTTTAGCCTGATAGAAAAAAGTGCTGGAAACATCTAATATCATACCAGATCAAAATCACCCTGAGGAGTATTTAAAGTTGACAAATAATGATTTGCAATGTAATGCCAAACTAAACGGATATTTTCAGTTACTGATACTTTCTGCAGTACTTTCTACTGCAGAACTTATCAAGCTTGAACATTTTGGTAGGTATTTTCTTTTCTTATAGTGTATGTAACAACTATTGATTTCTGGGGGGACAAAACACATAAATACCTTCAGACGTTGTTAAAACAATTGCACTTTGACCCTAAATCTCTTACTGTAAGGAGAACTAAAGGAACTCCACAGACTATTACTCACAATTGTCTGAGCAAGCTGAAGAAACTCCACCTGCTGTATTAATCACAACTGTGTGAGCAAAACCAATGACATTTCATGCTTTGAGAGTTTTTTTTACATTATTATATTACAGCCGGTGTGACACTATTTTCAGGAGATGCAAACAATTTTATATTGTACTTGTACATTGGGCATAACATTGTGCAATGCATACGTCTCAGATCTTTGCAAAACCCCTTTAAAGTTCATGTGTGAAGTAAATGATGAACTATTGAAATAGGTGGTCCCTTTGGATTATTCCTGAAGGATTGAAAGGAATGAATGAGCAATATAATATAATTGTCTAAGGATAATTGATGCTAAAGTTGCTACAACCATCACTTAGAATAAGTACAACCCAATCATGATTATTGTTATTATTGCTTTGTAGCCCAAACAACTAAAACAACAAACTTTCAAAACCAAATCCGCAACACTTGAAAAAATCCTCCTTTTGATTTTGGATCATCTTTTGGGAGCTGTAATCACCTTGGTTCTATTTGGTGCTTTTAATCCCCATTAAATGGATTAGATATTCCCACCCTGGTTATGTGGGTGGTGTAAATCAGATAGCAGAATCCCCACCACCCAACCACCACCCACCCCCCACCCCCATCCCCCCCCCCCACACACACACCCACACACACCCACACACACACATCACCACCACTACCACACAATCTTTACTTTCCCCCATGCTGTGGTACCAGACACAGTGAGCATTGTACTAAAGAGAGATACGTGGGCAAACTTTCACTTCTGTGTTTGAATGAATGTCTCACTAAGTAGTGCATACTTACACTTAAACATAAAAAAATGAATCTCTTTAAATGTCATTGACATGTTTAATTTGCTAAAGATGAAAATGTAGATTCACTGATTTATGTATATGTTTTCTATCATGAATATGCTCAGTGATGATATTTGATATTATCGAAGGATAAGTGGGTGAAGGATAATTGATAGTGTACACCAAACAAGGGTCTGATCAAAACCCTTAGTGTTATCTGAACTACAGCCATGGAGTGTACGCACTACCAACACTTCCATCATCATCAGTGTTCAGTTTAGTTTTTTCTCTCATCATAAGTATACATTTCACGCTATCGCTGTCACCAACACCATCTGATGTCGTTTTGGGTAGCTACATGTAAACATTTCCAATAATACCCCAGACAAAATAAGATTCAACATCACAATTTGTGAAAAGGGGAACTAACCAAGAATACAAAAAGCAATATTATTTTTGTTACGCATATATTATTTTACAAAATCATGAGAACCATGTTTTCAAAGCCACTTTTGGAAGCTCTAAGGTAATTTTGCACAAACGCAAGTGCGCACATAGTCATGCGCAAACTGTACATATAAATGAAAGCACACTGGCACGCACACACAGTGACACAATAGCATTCAATAAAAAAGGGGAACTGGGAAATTCTTTTAGATTCAGTTCCTTGCACAGGGCCTGTGAATAATATAATGTATACGCCTTCATGTGTGGTGTATTCCACATCTTTCTCCAAACTCAAGGATATGGTAGGAGAGTGATTTCTTCCTATGAACAACAACCCATAATTTACTTTACATTAACCAATTCATTCCACATTCCAACATGTACTGTACAATCATTTTTAGACTGTTAACACTTGCTGCAGTGAAACTGAATTAAAAAAACATCAATGGTAAACACTACAAACAAAGCCCTCAAACTTCGTCTATAATTTTCAAAATATCCAAGAAGAGCACTGCAGAAACCAATGTTCAGAATGGATTCGAGTTGTAAGCAGACATGTCATTGGGGGGTTCAACATCCCTGATGGCACCTCTAGAAGGCTCAGTGGTGAGCAACAACGTCTAAAAGTCACCACTACAGCACATTCAGAAAAAATAAAACAAATAATTGAAGGTGTGGGATGTCCCTACTCTAATCATGCAGGGTCTCTTAAGCAGCTCTGCGGGTATACTTTTAAATACCATAAAAAATAACGAATCCACTACTCTATTCTTGCAGATTTACGCTTAACATGATCTGACACAGCCGCTACAGTCTAGTACAATTCTTTTCATCCTATACCTATTTCCCTAAGTAGTTTGGTTGTTTATTGTGACCATCTGCCTACTGTTTCCCTATGTTTCGGGGCTGTTTTTGCACGCTGCATTGCTTTGTCTGGAATCCATTTACTTCCTGTTGCTATTGTGGGTCCTGTTGCTACACCGCTGCTTTTTTAGTTACACTTTATTAGGATTCTTCACGTGTCATTTCTAATCTAGGTGTAATGTAGGCCGACTTAAATTCCTCTGTCAGCTTGGCAAGGCGCAGTCCCGTCCTACTTATTGGCCCTGGTATCCTTCCTGATCTTGACAAAGTTGTTTCATTTTGCCATTTTTGATCAGTGTAATGTTTTACGATCTGAATGAATGGGGTCTAACTGCTATCCTCTTGACATGTACTATTGCTGCTTGCTGCCAAACCATCCTGAAACCTGGTTGTGGTGACGGGTAAAAAAAACGTCTTTTCCATGGTACAGTGTCCGAATTAGCTGGCCCAGATGAGAGGAGAAAGATGGATGCACACCTATCTGCAGACTTAGGTTGCCTTTGTTATGACAGCGGTAATGTTTACTGCATACAAATCTGACCCATTACTTACCTTTGTTCCAATGTAGCTAATTTTGTCGTTAACAGATGACTTCAATGATTAGAGATACTTCAAGATTTGTGTTTGTTATTTTCATTTATTGTTTTCATTTTAGCCCATTTTATGTTATTTTTATTTAGCTTTTTTGTGTTAAGGGGGCCATTGATGTCCTGGTTTACAGTATATTCTATTCTCTTATATTTAGAAAACAAGGCTTCAACTATTGTAATGCCATGTTTATTGCTTCAAATGCCTTTTTAAGGAAAATTTATTTTTCCAGGTGCAGCTTTTGTGGCTGGTCTCGTCAGTTGGACTTTTCTCTCTCTCTCTCTTCCGTATGCAAAGATTCTTTTGATCTCTGGATAATGTGTTGTTGCTTAGCACCTGGTCATTTTAATGAACTTTCAACATTACATTTGGTCCTGTAATGTTTTTTGACACTCCATGAGTTTTGTTTTGTGTGTGTTTTTTTGTATGAAAAGCATATGGAATGTGACAAGAAGAAAGGCACCTGTATAATATAATGAGGCAGCCCATAATATTTTCTCATCTTGTTTTTTAAATGAACCGTAGATTGTGTGAAGATAGGGCGCTGAGGCTACTGCACACATAGAGTGCTGAGTTTCAGCCCAGAGTGGCTGCTGTCCCAGACAACTTGTGTTCTCTTTGGTTTTGTTTTACCACAGGGTGTGACAGAGCATTTCACAGTGTGTCTGAAAGCAGCCATATTCACAAGATGCTATCTGAATGGGCCTAACCATCCTTGTGAGCAAGCAATGGCATCCACACCTCGTACTCACCTCCCAGAGCTCAGTCTGACCATGTTATCTTTTTTGAAAGGTGTCAATATTCTCATTTAGGAAACTACCATCATCTAGTTAAATCTACTTTGACCAATGAATCCCTTAAATTTGAGGTCTGATGCATGCCTTCGTTTTTAATAATACATAACATAAAACTTAAAACCACCAACTAGAAAACGTGAAAGCCACATCAAAATATAGAACTGAATAAAATCTGCATATTTTCATCAACGTGCTATTCTATGTTATTTGAATGGAAATGAAAAAAAACATTCTCATTTCTTTTTGCATGCATCCAGATATGTAGAATATGTACCGCTCAATTTATGGTTGTCTCTGGAGCTTAATTTTACAGGGTCAAAAGACAGCACCCACAGACCTCCTTGCATGACCACTGGTTGTGGAAAACAGGATACAGAGTTGCTTCGCAACAGGAAGTGTTGCACAGCTCCTCCTCTGCACACTGTCTGTTCAGCCAAAATATCAGCAGGCAGGTTGATGTCCACACTCTTCAACCCTTGATAGGGTTTATCTTTCGAAATCAAGCCTTTCACCAAAACTTAAAAAACACTTGGGTAATTTAGCTTTAGAATTGTTACAATCAGGTGTATGATTTGATAAGATATATCAAGATATGACATGATACTATAATATGAAAGGTTACTTGTTTGACTGCATGGATGTCAAAATACTTATTCAAAGTCATTGTAAAAAATACAAAACATGAGTTACAATAAACCAATAACTTGTAAATGTTTTTATTAACACAATAGTAGCTACTTTTCACTCCTTCCCATCCTAGGCCAAAACATTAGACCATATACAAAAGTGTCGCTGTCATTTAGTGGTAAAAGAAAGCATAGCCAGTCATTATTTGGTTTTCAGGTGGTAGATTTTATGACCCAATTTTAGGCAATTCATCACCCAGTGCAATATGGTTTACCAAGAAATAAAAGACAAATATTGTCAAAATTACAAATTTGAATAAGCGAGTGCCTGAAAAGGGGCTTACCTCTTTCACTGCATGCATGAGAGTGTGCACGAGTATTATCATTAGATTATTGCTGTTTTCAAACAATCCATCAAAGCATCCAATTGAATACAAGTATCACCTGAACAGGTCACAATCGTACTGTAAAAGGCTGAATTCCAATTGGACTCAGCTCCACACAGTCTCATTCCTCTCCATTGGCCCAAGAATAGTCCCATAACATGCAGTACTGTCCTGTCCAGGAGTGACTTGTTAAACCAGTGGAAGCAAATTGCCAAATAACCTAAAATGAAGATCTATAGAGTATATAACTGAATTAACAGGGGAACTAAAAGCTTCCTTAATTCTGCCAATTTAGACTGGTACTTAAGGGTTTTCTTCTCCTTCTCCTTCTTCTTCTTCCTTATAAAACCAGAAGGTAACTCAACAACTTCCCAGAAAAATGGCCGTGAACACGTGCAGTTTTAAACACCATATAGATATAAGAGGGATCCCAAAGGCCACATGTGGCCCATGGGTACAGGGTAGTTCATACGTGAATATTCCCTCAAGTGAAATAGTCAGGTCATTAACTGTAAATGAACAAAAACGACAATGTGAGAACACTTTCCATAAATCAAAGAGATTAAAAGCTTTAGTATAATACTTATAATTTCACACCAAATTCCTGGAATAGAAAACAAATAAGAGGAATAAAGAGGTTGCTTGGTATGCTTTGGGTGGACATGCCGCAAAGAAGGCCTTAGTTTCCTGCTCGCATGAGGTTTCGGTGGCCGTCATTTCTTTCACAATGACATGGAGTGGCCCCCCAACAGACATGCAAGGGGACATCCAGACCTCTCACTTCTTTTTCCCGATTCCTCATTTTCTCCAGTGTAGCAGTAGGCTCGGCAAGATCTGCAAGCAGGCAAAGCTCTGGATAATAATAGACAGAGTTGACTCACATGGACACTTGTGCACACACACAAAGACACATAGGCTACATGGGCTGTTCACACAGCGCCGGTTTAAACTTGACTCTCAACGAATGCAGAAGAGCAGGCATTTTCAGAAGTTCCAACAAATAATTTAGGAAAGATTTTGGTGTAAGTTTGTTTGCTTTGTAGGTAAATTACTGAATCGCATGACATACACAGACACACACACACACACACACACACACACACACACACACACACACACACACTCTCACACACACACACACACACACACACACAAAAAAATACACAAGTAAATAGCTCCTGACCCACCACCCCAGGTTCCTCTTTCTCTACGTATTTCTCAACTCAGATGAGAATGACTCACAGTGAGGACAATTATTCATTTTTTCTGTTATCTTATCTTAACCTTTTACATGCCATCTATGGTCATGTTTCCACTATCAGCTGTTATTTCCAAATTGACTTAGCAGACATGGAAAGTACATTGTCCTTTAATGGCCTTTCGGCTATTGTAACAATATGTTGTTTTGGAAGAAAACAGAGCATTCAGGTTCAGGTTGTATAATCAGTATTTATTTTTTATTTTAGAAATTGATCTGAACACAAGCATTGAGAAAAAAATGTATTTTCTTTGTCAATAGACCATCCAATGTCAACCTCTAAGCTTCCCACAATACAAGTGGTGTCCAATGATATTCAGAAAATACGTATACAAACAATGTGTTCAAAACAGTTTCATAATGGCTTTTCATAAAGGATTGAGCAAAACTGTCATACTTTCCCTATCTTGACCAACTGAGCTGACATGGTGGTGGTGACCTCTATGAACCACAGCAGTGTACTACAATTCTAACTTCCAATATAATTTGTAATAAATAATAATACATTTTATTTGAGGGAACCTTTCAAGACAGAAGGCCAGATGATGAGGACCTCTGAGAACGAGAGAAGGTATAGTCCTGCATGTCAAGACTGGAACAGGAGAGTGGTAACCCACACGCAGACTAATACTAAAGGAACTAAGAATAACTAGAAAAAAAGTATTAACCCAAGGAAGGAGACACTGAAGCAAGTTAATTGAAAAGATCTGCACATGGAGATAAGGATATACTGGCACAGAATGGTAGAACACAGCAGAAGAGATGCAATATCAGAACAAATCGATTACAAAAGACAGGAGCTTGAATATGGCACAGGCACGCACAACACATTCACGAAACACAATGTAAAAGTACTGATCACAAACAAGGATGAGATTGATTAGAGCGCCTCTGCTGGCTGAAGGGGCACCCAGCGCCTGACAGAACCCTTTCCCCAATGAACGGCCGTGGACACGTCTGCCAGACTGCCCAGACGGGTCCCAGATGGGACTCCTAAATCCTCCTCCTACTCTGGAAACAGTGTGACAGAGACCCTGAACAGACATGTGAAGGGGGATGTGCTCAGAGCCGAGTGCCTGAGGATGTTTTGAGCAAAATCCAGCCCTAGGCAACTGCTGAGACCAGGTTTAAGTATTCCTGGAGGTCAAACAGCGCAGAGTGTCTCCCAGTCCTGGTTGATCCTCTCCGTGTGCCCATTGTCTGAGGATGGTAGCCATATGACAGACTGACGGAGGCACAGAGCAGACGGTAGAGGGCCTTGATCACTCATCACATCAATAGGAAGGCCACGGAACCTGAAGACATGGTGGAGGCCGAGCTGTGCCGTCTCATGTGTGGAGGGGAGCTTAGGGAAAGGCAAGAAGTGGGAAGCCCAGGAAATGTTGTCAACAAGGACCAGTATGACTGAGTTTCATTGACAAAGTCCAGGGATGTGTGAGACCAAGAACGTGTGGGCATTGATTAAGGAAGGAGCAGACCAGCCAGTCGAGAGCAGAAAAGCTTGTTTCACGAACAGGTAGCGAACACTACAACGTAGTCCTCAATGTTCCGCTTGATGTTGGGCCTCCAGAACCAGCGCTGTACCCGGTCCGAGTCCGGACAGGGTGACAAGAGAGATGGGAAGCATGAGCCAAGGAGAGGACTTTAGACTGTAGATGCGGTGGCACAAACTAACATTCAGGAAGACCACCTGGCAGGATCTGGGTGTTCCAGGTGGACTGGTAGACTCTTCTATGACACCATCTCTAGATAGGAGCCACAATCCGGGAGGACGGATGATGGAGTTGTCCTCAGGGGGAGAATCAACAGGACCCCCAAGGCGAGACAGGATGTCGGGCTTGCCGGTCTTCAACCTTGGACGGAACGGAATTTGAAGATCAAATTGTTTGAAAAACAGGGCCCAGCATACCTGCCTCGAGTTGAGCAGCTTCAGCAGAAGCGTTGGTGAGGCCGAAAGGCATGATAGGGTATTCGAAACGCCCATTCGAGGTGTTAAAAGCAGTCCTCCACTCATCATCTTCTCTAATGCAATCAAGATTGCACGCATTACACAGGTCCAAACTACAAGGCCCCTTTGAGTCTCTCGAAGGCAGTTGACATAAGGGGAAGCGGATACCAGTTCTTCACAGTTACATTGTAAAGCCCACGGTAGTCCACTCACGGCCAAAGCACCCCCTCATATTCTTGTTGTCAACAAAGAGAATGCCAGGTCCCGTTGGGGAGGAAGCGAGGCAAATGAACCCAGCTGCAAAAGCATCCATGATGTACTCCTCCATGGCTTGTGGCCATGGAGAGGCACGGTCACTGGGAGGATCTGTATAGCATGGTCAAACTGCTGGTCTGGGGGTAAAACAGAGCTGGGAACCTTGCTGAAGACTGCTCCATGATGGTAATACACACTGGGCACCAGGAAGAGATTTGAGGTAGGCAAGTGCTCTGGCACGTCTGGGGGGCCTGGACCAGAAGACAACATCCAGTGCTGTAACAGGCAGAGGCTGCTTTATTTTCCACAGTGGGATATTACGTTACCATGCCCAGTCTTCATCGATTAAGTTCCCCGCTGCTCCAGAGTCTAAGAAAGCGGATGCAAGAAACTGACGACCACTTGAAGACACTGTAATAGAAAGCATAAATGTACTTACCTGCTGTCCTCCTTTTCCTGTAACCGAAGAAATTGGCTGCAGAAGTGGTCCCGGTCTCTACAGTACAAGCAGCAACCAGCTCAAAAGCCTGCTTGTCCTTAATGTCCTAAGAGAGCACTAGTACACCAGCACCAGTGCTTCAACCATCCAACGTCTCCCAATGGCCAGTGAGCGGAACTCGATGGCATCATCGGCCACTCCGGGGCCCCCTGGCGCAGTCGGAGCAGGCGAGTGGCCACCTCGCGTCAACTGACCTGGTGATCGAAGGCGGGCTTCAACTCCTCTACAAAATGCCGATAATCATGAAGGGTGGGTATCTGCCGTTCAGAGACCTCTGTAGCCCAGGCAAGAGCTCTACCGGAGTACAAAAAACATTATAAGCTACCCGTTGAACTCGTTCAGGAAATACATGCGCTTGCTGCAGAACAAGTTGGCACACTGCATTAGGAAACTGCGACACCCTCCTGGGTGCCTGTTGTACCTCTCCGGGACAGACTGAATATACCTCCTTCACCGAAGAAGAGGCATGAGGGCAGGTGGCGCTGCTGGGTAGCCTGCAAGGACCTCCTGTGAGTGTGTATGAGGATCAAAAGGGCCACCCAAAGAGTGGTTTAAAGATCAGCCAGAGCGGCAAAAGCTGCTTCAGTGGGTGAACTACGGCATGGAGCTGGTGGTTCATGGAAATTGTGTTTTCATGCTACTGTCCCAAAGATACATCCTGTAAGCGCACAGCGCACTAAAGGCCAGTGGTGTATGCTGGGTTATCCCTTGGTTCTGTCATTCTGTCGCAGGCTGAAACAGGGGTGTGGCAGCCCACATGCAAACTAAAACCAAAGGAAAATAATAACTATAAAAAAAAATAAACCAAAATTAACAAAAAATCTCCACATAATTGACTGGTAAATGGTAAAACACAGCAGAAGAGATGGACTTGTGGTTCTCCAGCGGCATGAAATGTCTGTCTGCAAAATAAGGAAACAACCAGGAAAGTGCAACACCAGTGATCACAATGACAGCCATGCACTTCAGGAATACTACTTGGGAGATTGTGGGGGATGGAAACTAGAAGTTTGTGGATGTTATTGGAGTCAAAGTGAGGCAGGGGGTGAGCGACAACCAGCCTCTGAAGTACTTTGGAAACAAAAGGGAGATTGAAAACGGGCATATAATTGCATAATTATAATTGCTTCATCCATCCATCCATTATCTGCCATTTATCCGGGGTCGGGTCATGGTGGAAATAGGCTCAGCAGGGCATTTTAGAGATCCCTATCCCCAGCAACGCTTCCTAAATCCTCCTTAAGGATCCCAAGTCGTTTCCAAACCAGACAAGATATAAAATCTCTCCAACATGTTCTGGGTCTACCACGGGGTCTTCTACCAGTAGGGTGTGCCCATAAAACCTCCAAAGGCAAGGAGGCGCTCAGGAAGCATCTTAATCAGATGCCCGTACTACCTTATTTGGTTCATTTCGACAAAGGAGCACGGCTCTACTGCGAGCTCCAGATGACCGAGCTCTTTATCCAATCCCTAAGGCTGAGCCCAGCCACCCTACGAAGGAAATACATTGCAACCACTTGTTTCGGTCACCACCCAAAGCTCATGTCCATTGAAATGTAGACCGACTGGTAAATTGCAAGTTTCGCCTTTC
Source organism: Galaxias rostratus (assembly GCA_036024795.1). NCBI lineage: Eukaryota > Metazoa > Chordata > Actinopteri > Galaxiiformes > Galaxiidae > Galaxias > Galaxias rostratus. Next base: position 28,036 of record JAVQJS010112265.1, on the reverse strand, counting down.
CGCTCAGCTGTTTCTTTAACATGACCGTCCAGTACAATGCCCTGATTACTGCTATTGCTGTACCAATCCGCCTGTCAATCTCCCGCAACGATTTTGTCCTCACTTGTGAACAAGAACTCGAGATACTTAAACTCCCACACTTGGGGCAGCAACTCACTCCCAACCAGGAAGGAGAACTCCACCGTTTTCTGGTAGAAAAACATGGCCTAAGACTTGGAAGTACTAACTCTTGTCCCAACTGCTTCACACTCAGCTTCAAATCGCTCTAGCGCATGCCGAAGGTAGCAGTCTGAAGAAACCAACAGAACCACATCATAAAAGCAGAGAATCAATTCTGAAATTCCCAAACTGGACACACTCCTTACCCCTGTTACACTTTGAGATTCAATCCATGACGATTACAAACAAAATCAGTTACAAGGGGCAGCATTGGCAGAGTACAACATCCAGTGAAAACGTATTTGACTTTGTGCAGGGTATACGAACACAACTCTCACTCTGGTAAGATAGGGTCCAAATGGCTCGTAACAACATCCCTGGTACCCCATACTCGCGCAGCACCCCCCACAGCGCATAAGCAGTATTTTCTCCCTGTCAAAATGGGCTATCTCATTCGATGTAATTGAGGGAGCCCGTTTGGTGGAGAGGCTCAATTTGCAGTTGTATTTAATAATATGTGCTACAGTGTAGTACATACATACATAATTGATTGTTTAACTTTTTAACAATTCACATAATACAAATTCCCCTCGCCGTCTTGCATCTTTCTTATTTGATTAGGATTTTTTTTCTATATAATGTGATTTTTTTTTATTAACTGCATTCTTCAGTTTAGCTAGACTGCATTGCATAAGCTACGTTTAACATCAGCCATTGTCTTCTTATTGCGTGGGCCGGGTGCGCGTTTAGCCTAATGTTCAAGTGGTTGTGTAGAAGTGAGCATATTAACCTGGGCCATTTATGTTAATTTCCTTCAGGAGCCAGGACTACAACATTGAGAATTTTTTAATAAAACGAATACTTACTAACACTGACTAAATCTTAAACTTATAGTTAAGATTTAGTCATTTAATACGTATTTTTAAAACATAATTAAATTTCGAAGGACGAAGACAAAAACATAATGAAAAATGCTTGTCAAAAAGAGTTGGTGGCACTCGAACTGACATTTTGGTGGTGCAATGGAAGTAAAATACAGGTTTTATAGGTGCCAGAAAATGGGGGTAATGTTTTATTATTATTATTTGTGTTAGATTGTATTATCTGACAACATATCACATAATTATTGCAAAAAGTAAACGAGAGTAATGCATCCGTTGCTAGAGTCTAAGCTATCCTCTGTCATTATGCCATCATTCAGATGCTACTGTACCAACTGCTAGTGGTCAAGGAATCACTTATCCTGAGGCATTGATGATTGATGATGATCCCGATCTGACCGCTTATATTCCATGCGAATTGTGTGAGAAAACTGTGTTTAGTACAACTGTCTTTTGTTCGTTCTGGCTACTGACTATCTTTAAGCATGTCCATCTCTGCAAAAAAAGAGATAAGACAAAATGTGCGATTTGTATGGTGGGTCCAGTGTCCAGTCCAAGTCGGCCTTTTCCCCAAAGAAGTTTGGATAAACTCCTCCCCGAAGGCACATCCGGGCAGCGTTGTTCCAAACATGGAAAGAGGCTACAGTTCGGAACCGTGCTACGTGGCTTCTGGAAAAATCTGCTAGAGTTGGAGCCGCTTTTTCATTTGTCCAGTCGATGCAATATCTGCAGTTGGAAGCGTAGGTATCGGCGAATGAAGTCTGCAGTGAGCTGGATGGCTGGGACACACTGGAGCAAATACTGGCAAAATCACAGCAAGGTAACGATTGATCAGATGCTTATAGATGCGACCTGATGTTTTATACTATACCATGGCAATTCACATCATAAATTATGCACCGTTTGTTGAAAAATAGAGCTCAAGACAAGACAGGAGAGTTAACGATAAACTATAACTTGTTGTGTTATTTAAACCTCGGATGTCTGCAAACCGTGTCAGTGACTGCATCAAATGTAGTTAGCTCTAGTTGTCTGCTAGGTAGAGAGCTAGCTAGCTTGCATGGCTTCTAGATAATGTCAACTTATGTTCTGTTATTAGTGGGAGATATGGGCCACGATTCAACCTTTCGTTTGGGAATTTGAACACAACCCTGACTCAGTTTCTTAGTTGCGAACCAGGAATGATTTTCACGTTTAGTGTGAATTACAGCAACAGTGACTAATGTGACGGTAGTTAACTCTAGTTAACTTTTCAGACATGCAATGAATGCTTTTATCATCGATACTAGTATAAGTGAACGTCTTTATTTAAAAAGGAAAGAGGAATTTGCAAAGGTGAGGCAGTAGCTTACTTCCTTAACCTAACTTTTACAAAAAATAAGCTTTTCTTACAAATGTCACACACTGGCCGACATGTCCAAACGTGTTGTCAATGTTCAACATATTAAAGAATGTGCTATCTGATTGACTGGATGCTTTCAGTTTCTTGGTTACTGTCTCAACTAAGGCCCTTTTACTTATATTTCTGCAGCATTTTCCTTGGCTACAAATGCCCTGCGAACCGTGGGACGGATGAGAGCAGAAGGCTCTGCGCGGCCCAGTTGGGCTATAGCTGCACTCTTCACTGGTGCTGCTCTGTTGGTGGTTACTTCTAGGGGTTCCTCCAGCATTCAAACGATGTCCCAGTCAGCTCTGGTACATACCACAGCCACCTTAGCCCTCCCCGAATCCTGGATGAGCTATGACCTCTTTAGTTTATGGGCCTTCTTCACCAGTGAGCACACTAATGTGTGGCTTTTCTCCCTGGCTGGGTCCATTTTGGTAGGGCTCAGCGGGATCTTCCCGTTGCTCGTAATCCCTATTGAGGCCGGGTTGGCCCTAAAGACCGAAGGTGAGCGTCAAACATGTATATTTTACATTTGTATATCTTTCTTACAGACACCTTTTTCAGTTTCCAAAATATTGGTTTAGGGTTTTATCCTGACATGTGAATAGATTGGTATCATGTCTCCTCCATTTTTACAGGTGGCACACTGATCGGCAGCTCTCATATAAATGAATTTGTTGACTTCAATCACTATCGCAACAAATAACCATGTCTCTCATTTCAGGGAACTGTTTTTATTTTTATTTTGGCTGCTCGATTCATTGGCAACACACATCTTGTTCAAAACGTATGAGGATAAACTATGACTATGATTAGGTTGAATAATGTGCACTTAAAAAAATAACATGACGAGTCAGATCTCCTGACTATTTTTTATCCTTCTCGGGTTTCTTTACTCTAAAGGTCCATGACAGGAGACCCAACAGGTCAGCCTAGCTGTCTTATTCATTATCATTATTACCAAAAATGAACATGATTATTCAATTCTTATTGGAAATAACACCCAGATCAATTTTTTATTATGTACACTTTTCCATCGCTCCTTTTTGGCAAAATAGTTTTGTTTTTTTGCATTTGACATGTGGACATGCAGTCATCTTGTTTTTCCTCGGTTGAAGAACTACAGAGGCTGCTGTGGTTCACCTGAAACATATTGGCATTTTGGAAGTCTCCGTCCTGTCGTGCACACAGCCTCTCTATGCAATGGGAAGTCGCTTACAGTGAAATAACCTGGCATCATTGGTTGGTCAGGTGTCATGTAATTTAGCATGAATAGAAGTGCCCTGGAATGATGTGGGTGTGCCCAGCTTCCTTTTCGTCTGTGATAGAAAATAATCAGGTGACCCTGTACTACATTTCATGTTCCTAAATTTCTTTTCAGAGAAGGGCATAAGTGCAGTTTGATTAGTAAAAACAAAGACATGTAATGACCTTACTGCTGCTCCTACTACTACTACTACTGCTTGTAGTAGTCTAAATCGAGTGGTTCACAAGTCCAGTAGGCTATTCTCATATTGAGTTTCCCTTTCTTCAAGCTGGGAGCCAGAAACTTAAGCAGCTCTTGAGTTTTGCCATTGGAGGCCTTTTGGGGGATGTCTTCCTCCATCTTCTCCCTGAAGCCTGGGACCACGCTCGGCGCTCAGGTTGGTCAACTAAAAGACGAGGCATTCTGTATAAATGGTATATTTTAAGTTTTGACCTTTACAAAATTGTCCTGTTTACATATTTGAAATGCCATTATTTTGTACCTCAGCAGTAGTGTTTGATTCATTATTTATTTGTGAATAGGCTTGAAATCAATGTAAAGTGGCAGTTTGTAGTTTCTGATTTTGGGAACCCCTACCGTTTGCTTGATGCAATTATTTGACCTAACCATCTTAGAAAAGACATCTGTGCTTGTGGTCACTGCATGTTCCTAGCATAATCAACGATTGTGGGAGATCGTAACCAGGGTCGGAGAAAATTAGTTTTAAATATTGAGACTTCAAGAGGACTGATCTTAACAGCAATTTATTTTCATTCTCCCACAGACATTGCAATGTGGTTAACTGTAGAAATTTATTGATAATGTGTTAATACAAAATATTTTAGTGTCATAAACACATTTATAGGATACCTTTACATTTAAATCAATCAATCCTCCATCTTAGTAACTCAAAATAGCTTCAGTTGGTAGCCGCGTCCTACCTTTGACATAAATAACCTAGACATTGGGCGATTTCTAATGAAATGCTTTGCCAGTTCCTACATTTTTTTTTTAATCAAGTGTGAACAACATTGACTAGCTCACACACACATTCACACACCTCTCCTCCCATGACTTAAGCTTTCTGACATTTGCTGTCTTTCAGAAGGAAGTCATCACCATTATATGACCCAGGGCATGTGGGTGATAATGGGCCTGCTCTCTTTCTTGCTCCTGGAGAAGATGTTCCCTGACCAGGATAATCAGGATGAGCCCGCCTCTGCCCCTGGTCTCCTCCAACAACCTAATGTAAGGCAATACAAATATTGACTTTTAACCAAACTTCTTTTCATTCTCCCGTAGACCTAACTATGTGAGTTCAGGAGAAAGGAGTGTGTGTGTGTGTGTGTGTGTGTGTGTGTGTGTGTGTGTGTGTGTGTGTGTGTCCGCAAAGGCAGATATGTTATCAATCCATACTTCCAGTATTAAGGGGAGAATGATTACCCATTCTTCATTGTAGGTGTGTCTAATACCTCTGTTTGTAATCTAAAAAAAAATAAAAACATGAAGACTGCAGAGAATGTGGCCTCTGCCCACAACAACATTGCTTTTTTTGAATTTCCAAACTATCTGAGAAAGGGAGGATATACTGGTAGACTACGATTCACATCCTGCAGTTCAGATCTGCCTTAATTCATTCCTCCTAATAGGTAAGTAATTGTATTGGTAATTTGTATGCTTTCTCTAAGTAAAAGATTGCATTTGTGTTCTCTTTTTTAGGTGAGGTACATGTGTCAAATATAACGTTACGTTTTGCTGTTCTAGATTTTTAGCTAGGTTTGCAAGTCAAACAACTATCATTCCAAAGCTCATTAACTTTGCTATGCTGCATTAAAACCAGCATTACAGTTGTGGTCAGGGGCTTATAGTTCAGCAATCAGCCTAGAAACATGATTTACACAGATCAAGAAGTACCATCACCTCAGATAGTTGTCATTAAATTCTAGCTTGTATAAATCTATGAAATATTGAGTGGTCAGATAAGCAGTATTTGTGATTGTTTATGTTTATTAACAATGATTTAATATTTCTGTTATTACAGCTCTTGAGCCTAGTGTTGTGGTTAGTAAATGTGTGACAAAGAAATCCACATGATTTCTGCTACCAGCTGCTAAGAGATGGCCTCCTTGTACAAGTCCCGCTTGGACTGGGTACATCCATTTAGACATTATATTTGGCCCAACACCACACCATGCCCCACACCGCAGTCAGAAAGAGCTTCTCTGAGCGTGGGTGGGCTAGCTGTACTACTTTTAGAATTTATTCTTATACCCTATTCACACCAGATCAACGGCCCAGGTTCCCGGGTCTACTGAAAGGGCTAATTAACCTGGGTTTGTGTGATCGGTGGGAGTGTGGGTCGTTCCTGGGACTGAAGTGCTGTCGCAATGGGTTTAACGCAGGTTGGAGTCGTGGTCTGTGTGAAAAGGGTATTAGTCTACCACTCCACTTCCATTGCTGGAAGTCACTTTATGGAAAATAGTGAAAGTGACCTAGTGTTAACATTAACTCATACTTTATTGTTTTCATATCTTTTTAATTCCGTTGTATACTGTGTATTTAAATATGGTGGGTAGAGAAGGATTAAGAAATCCAATGTATTTGTTGGAAATGCCCCGAATGAAGCTCTTTCCTTAACTAAAATGCTTTTAGTAGCGGGAAGTAATGTTGGATCCTTGTATGTTGAAAATTTATATATTTTTTCTAGCTGCACTATTAATAAACAATTTTATTTAAAATTGTTGTCTTGTCAAGTTCTCTTGACTTTGCCGAATGTAGTAAATGTTGCAGTAGTTTCAAGCTCTGAGTGTGAACTTACTACACATGCCAAAAATTCCAACCAACAGGAGTTGGTTACAGTTCCAGAACATGTAAACATACTTTGGTCTCTCGTCTTTAAGTAGGTTTTGTCCCCATTGAAAACATGCTTGGAAAAATAAGAGATGCTCTAGGTTGTCTGTAAACATATTTATTGCCTTTTTAATGCAATATTTTGGCCAATATTTGGCCTCTTTCAAATGTCATCAGCACAGCCCCAAGCATATGGCTACATTTTGTGGCATCTCTAATCAAGATATTTATACTTGGTGCATACATAAGCTGCTTATGTAACTGATTACAATAAAAGTAACACAAGTAATTAGTATATATTATTTGTGCCGCGCTTGAAATCTCTGAATTCCTGAAGCTAATGATTTGTTTCAGTTTTTTTTTTATCTGTTAAATGCAAACAATCAATTGCGTCATTGAAAAAAAGTGCATTTAGTTCACACGAGTCCTACAAAGAGCCATGTCACACTTTTGTTCTGAATCGCTTCATACTGTATCTCCCTGCCATGAGCATGTCAACTGTTCATCTCTTGGCATGCCCGTACGTTCATACATTCGGCCATTTCCTATTCTTTAACGTTGTGTCTTTTTGCGTTGCCCTTTTGGGACCCAGAGTAACAGGGTTCCGCCACGTGGTGGGGCTGCTGGCGGAGCAGCAGGCTGACTAGTCCAGCTAGCTCTGGGTGCACACTACAGTCTTGGTGAAGGCTTAGAGGAAATAAACCTTTTGTTTTATCATGCTGTTGTTCCTGTTGCCTCTAGTTGGTTACCAGGCCTAGTTACCAGGATTTTATTGTAGTATCGGGTAATTAAACTTTTGACTTAAATGCCAAAGGGCTTACAACAAAGCCACTAAATTGAGACACACACATGGCTTACTTTCAATAGATATCTCACCCCCCAGAACTATTGCTCAATGCGTCCCATGAGGCAAACACACCAACCTATTTCAACTGCTGAAATCATTCAATTGTGGTGGTTTGTTTGTGGTCTGAACAGTACAGTACTACAGTATTGAGAGTGGGGCAAGACGTCTATTGTGTGACAGCGTGGGCTGTAGGGCTGACAGGAGATCATGTGGAAAACATGCAAATCAGATGAACATGTGTGGACACGCTCACTTGGCCCGTCTGACTGCATTGATCCAATGCAATGTCTGAACATATGAGCCCGTGTGTTGCTACGCTCTTTTCTTTGAATGTGTGTGCCTTCTTTCTTTTAGGGCCAAGGTAGAATTGGAAAATTACCATCCATGTCGGGGGCTTATTCACTGTGGCAGCTATTTTTAGAGCCAGGGAGGAAGCAGCAGCTGCAGCGTCTTCAAACTGACCACAAGAGAGCTCAGCTTATCTCTCACTTTCTCAAACAATGCAAAAACTAACACACAAACATGCTGCGTAAACTGCTATGGGTGAAATGTGGCAAGATAAAGGCTATTTTTCCTTACTCGCGAAATATGTCATCTTGTGGTCCTTGACCCTATAGACAAATACAATATACAGTACGGCACTCATCACATGTGATCTGAGCTTGACCCAAGATGCAATCCTGGTAAGGATCCTTTAGTAAGCTTATGGTACCAAATAAAGATCTCTTAAGTATAAAAATCAAAGTGCGTCTTTTAGACTTAATTAATAATTTCACCACTAGCAGTAACTGCAATCAAACCCCACCTGTAGTTTACGGATTAGTTCTTTAAGTAACTTTCATCCAACTGAAAACATATGAAATAAAGGAGGCTATTTGTTGTCTATCCACATTAATTTACCTTCAAAGATGATGGCTGTAACATTTGGCCAATATTAAGCGCTGGCTCTTGAAATTAAAGCCATGCATCCCTTCTGTCCACCATAAGCACTGCTATAAGCATATGGCTATATTTTGGGATGCCTCTACATAGAAAAGTTTGGTTATTACGTTTACTTTTTAAATTCATTAGAATAGATGGCCAAACCTTTTTTAGACACTACAAGTACTCTTCCGTGTATGGGAGGGACAAGCAGTTTCGTTGCTAATATGTTGTATCAAGCTGGGTGATGCATGGCAGCCATTTTGCACTTGACTTGCTCACCACACAAGTGTATGACCTACTGAGGCCCAAATAGCAGGAGTTTGGATGAACGAGCCAATTGAGATGATAATGCAGCCAGGGTTAATGGGGTCAGGTATGGCAATTTAGCCAGGACACCAAGGTTACACCCCTATTCATTTTTGAGACTTGCCATGGGATCTTAAGGAACCAAAGAGTCAGGACACTTCTTTGATGTCCTATCTGAAAGACACGTTTGGTACAGGACAGTGTCACTGTCTTATGGCATCGGGCTGTCATGAACCAGAGGGTAGAGTGACCTTTACTGGTCAACCAAAACCACCTCTAACAGCAACTGGTCTTCCATCCAAGGGAGAACTGGGACAATGCTTGACATCAGAGTCAAGCAAGAGTTGGTGCTCTTCCTGCTGACAATAGTATTGCATTGTCCCATTTTGTAATTATCACTTTCTATTATGTTGTGACAATTTGTTGTTTTTTTGAGACCGCTGTCCCTTTGACCATCTGTGGTAAATGTTTGTGCTATAGTCGTCAGGGTGGTAGTCAGAAAAATGTGTCCATAACTTTGACTGGACGTCTGTATCAAATGGGGAGAACCATGTTGTATTTGCGAGGCATTTAATCATTTGTATCTTCATAATGGCCAATGAGACCTGGGATCCGGAATGCTTGACTCGCTAGGGCTGCAACTATTTATTATTTTAACAATTTAGGATCTATTGATTATTTTGTTAACTCTCATTAGTCATTTATGTGTCATACCTGTGTGGCACCCAACTGTGGGGGTAGCTGGTCAAGACAAGACAGAACTTTAATCCCAATACTAACCGCATGGGTGGCCGATCGGCCAGACAATATACCAGAACTTAATCCTAACCCTAACTGTAGGGGTGGCTGATCGACCAGACAATATACCAGAACTTTAACCCTTACTGTGGGCGTGCCCGATCAGCCAGACAACAAGCCAAGCCTTATTAAGTTGCACTCGCTAATGACCGTATGGTGCAACCACATTTATCCAGAATTGAGCAAGCATTTTTCTAAGTCCTTAATTTGCCTATTTCTCTCAATGGTGAGACATGTGGTTTCTGAATGAGGGAACAAAGAACATGCTCTCCTCAAAAAAGAATCAGGAAGAGGAATAATACTTTTTGTATTTAAAATATGTTCAGTTTGTATGCACGAGACATGACTGGAACTGAGTGATATTATAAACTAAGTATACTAGGAACAACAGTCATTGATGACTCAAGACAATATGGTGGGTGCTTTACTGAGGAACTGGCAATAATTAGAAATAGAGTCAGTGGCTGAGCTCCTGGATGTATAATACTATTAGACACTAGGAAATTGTGTTGGTTGCCACGAAGCCCAGCAATGTGGTTTGTCATTTGAGACTTAATTCAAAAGAAACCAAACACAATTGTATTTTTTGGCTGTTTGTAAACGGCGTTTGTTGTATGTGGATTGGCTATGTCATTGAATCCGTTGCTTCTGATTCTACCTCCCTGTCCTTCTAGACCGCTCACAGATCCAGTGGTGAGATAGTGTGTTCACTTAGGAATGGCCACTGCTCAGACACACACAGCTCCCCCTCCAAGCAAAAGATGAACCTAGAAGAGACACCAGACAAGATCAAGGTAGCTGGTGATATGGATGGTTCCACTGTGTTTATTATTATGCACCATGGCCAGTTTGTGTTTTGAGGTCTGAAGATATCTTATTGGTCTTCTAGAGATGGTTTATGTGTCATCTGTCATACAACAGTGCGAGAGCTCTGGTATTCTTAACAGACCTTAAGTGTTTTGTCTTTCAGACCAGTGGCTATCTGAACCTTCTGGCTAACTGTATTGACAACTTCACCCATGGTTTGGCAGTGGCAGGGAGCTTCCAAGTCAGCAGGAAGGTGCGTGGTATTTCTTTTTATTCAGTCATTAACATTATTTACCCTCCATCTACAAAGAAAGATCACGTTTGGGTTACATAAACATGTCAATAATTTCTAACAAATTGCATAACAAAGGTGGTTTAGGAATTGGAACCTTACCTACCTCCCATGTAACAGTCAGGATGGGCACCAGCTGTCCAGACCTCTTGGCAAGGGGTCTGGAGGCTAGATCTGCTGTATCAGCAATCTCTGGAACACAAATGGAAAGAAGGCCCTGGTTTCTCCCCAACACTATTCCGTAAAAGAAAGACAATGTTTCTTACCAAGTTTCACATTAATCATATTTCTGATTGCATTGCATATTCGGAAAGTTTGGATTATGTGATTATGTAACTTGAAAGGACTGTGTAGTGGCTATAGTGGTGTAGGCTCGGTGATGGTTTTTGGAAGAGTCCAGCTGGAGAGCCATAAGGCTAGCAGCATGAACCACTGAGGATTGTGCCAGAAAGGAAGTGGACGAGATGTCTCAAACACATACACACAAACCCCCACACTATTTTCTGTTTATAGCCATGGGTAGTGTTTTTAACATTGGAGGCTAAAAATGATGGGGTGATGAAGATGTTATGGTGGTATTTGGCTTTTCTGCAGTTACATAATTTTTTGTATTTCCAGGTGGGCTTCCTCACCACTTTTGCCATCTTGCTCCATGAAATCCCCCATGAGGTAAGGTACTACTTAACCACAACCATTGCCCAGTAACAGTAAATATTTTATTTATTATTTTAAAATAAAAAAAATGCTTTAAAAATAAACACTAGGTTGAAACTTTGGATGTAGGTGCACCCTTAAATTCAACATGCATTGACAAAATGAATGGAGGGGGTTGATTGTCAGCATGTCCTTCATGTTGACAACTTTAAGCAGGCAGGTCAAACGTTCTCTACCGGAATATTATGGCCAGCTGCTCATGATAATAAAACCTGTGGTCACTTTCGATCTTTTTAATGGTATTTAACACAGCATGAGAAACATATTTGCATGTTTTCCCATCACTTGAAGTGAAGCTTGAGGCTTGCCACTGATGCCTCGGGGGCTACATAGAAAAAGAAAAAAGATTTTCCTCCTGTGATTTATTCTTTCAAAGCTTATTGCTTTACACAATTAAGAGATGTAAAACTAAATTCCTACAATTGTTGGTTCTAACAACAATCTGCTGGTTCACAGGTTGGGGACTTTGCTATCTTGCTACGTGCAGGATTTGACCGCTGGAGTGCTGCGCGCATGCAGCTGTCCACAGCCCTGGGAGGGGTCCTCGGGGCCTGCTTTGCCTTATGCACCCAGTCCCCTGAAGGAACAGGTGAGACTGAGGATCCTCTACTTGTTGTCAGACAGGTGAACCTTAGGTTAAGGTGTAGGTTTAAAGGAAATTTCTCACTACTGAGAGAGAACAAAAAACACTATTCATTATCTTTAATTGTCCATGCAAAATGTTGTGTCTTGTCAGGGGTATTGAGTAAATATTTAGCAAATAAGTTATACTCCAAAATACCCAGTCTCTTAATTCTTAAATTTCAAGCACAACAAGAAATTTTCTGTATTCTATTCACAAATTAAAGCCACTTTAGGCGCCTTTAATTTAAAAGGGCCCTATTATGTTCATTTTCTGGTTGATGTGTTTTACTAGGGTAGGTTTACGTGTTTTAATGTACAATAACTATAATTTTTTCCAGCACCTCTATGCACCCTCTGTCTGAAATGCTCTGTTGAGCTCCTCTCTTTAAAGCCCTCCTTGCACCCCCTTGACGAAAATAAGGTTTTCATTATGGGAAACCAATATTCAAACTTTTCGGCCTCTGCTCTGACTGGTTTTGTTTGAGGTTGTGCCAAACTTGCCGCGAAAGTTATGGAAAAAACACCAAACTTCAAATTAGAAGTTTCTGGCAGTTCAGGAGCAGGGTTGTCTGTGAGGGAGAGTAGCTTCCTTTGGTGTGGACCATGAGCTTTATAATTTTGTGTGCTAAAAGCTACATAACATTCTTGGAAGGGGAAAACACAAAGTATGACAGGGCCTTTTTAACATATGATCAATATCTTGCTAGAGTTTGCACATTGTATTGAGCGTGTATGGTGGCTCTGGGGATAGCACTGTTTTCTCACTACAAGAAGGTCATGGGTTAAAACTCCACCTGTGCCCAGGGCCTTTCTGTTTGGAGTTGGCATGTTCCCCCTGTGATTATGTGGGTTTCCTGTGTATACTTTGCATCATCATCTCTACAAATAAACTGTGAATCGCCTCTTTAACATCTTTATGGTCGACATCTTGTCAAGTTTGACACGGTTGACAAATTAAAGGAAAAACCTGAATAAATGAGTGGAGAAACATAAGGAAGGCAGATGGTTCCACACAGGTGCACTGCATGGTACAATTAAGCAGTCAACATCCAATCATGCTCTGTGGCATGTATAAAAATGCTGAGCAGGCCCTGTTGATTCTGATTTTATATCAAGATGGTAAGAGGAAAAGATCAAAGCTACTATGAAAGAAAGTTTCTTGCTAGGGCACGGATGGCAGAAGCTTTAGTCACAAAAACTGCTCAATTGGCTGGTTTTTCAAAAGCAACAGTGACTAAAGTGACATCTGCATTTAAATGTATTGGAAAAACATCAGTATGTAAGGTCGGAAATTGTGGTTGATAGTGTGGTTTATTTATTTATTTTATACTTTGTTTATCACAGATAAGTGATAAGATAAGTATAGGTGATAAGAGTTTTTCACGCAACTCACTTACTGTAGAGAACAATAAGATGACTAAACAATAATAATTATGCAATTTTTATACTGTAATAATGAATAATACAAACAAATGAGTTAAAAAAAAACCTTTAGACCCATCCTACAGACAGGGCTACATTATGCAGTAACGTCAAAGATGAGAATTCAAGGGGGTTCTGTAATCTTTCATAATAGAGCAATACAGTTGGATTAAGCACACATTCTTTTTGTCGGAAGACACGTCAGAGATGTCCCCCAACAGGGATAATTTGGGTGTAAAAGGAATCTCAAAGCCAGAAATTGCTTTAAGAGTCTCCCATATTGACACCAGTGATGTTTTAGTAGGTTACATTCCCAGAACATGTGAATCAGACTCCTTTTTTCTGTGTTACATCTAGGGCAATGATCTGAGATTGGTCCATTTATCCTATGAAGTCATTCTGGAGTAAAGTAGGTTTTATGAATAATGTTGTGCTGCAAAAGTTTGTCGGCTTTTGTAGAAGAAGGTGAGGGGCTTTTCACATAGTTAATCTCATTAGAAGTCTTCAAAGGTGCTATTCAGATCTGGCTCCCTCTTGGTCCTACTGTTCAGTGGTTCAACTCCTGTAAGAGCCAGTTTGCTGGTATAGGTTAAGGACAGGATACCTCTAGGGTGCTGAACACCTCAATTGAGAGAGGAGCTTTCACCATGAAGTGTGCCTAAAAGTGTCTGACATGCAAGTATTTGAAGAAATTAGTAGCTAGGAGTTTAAAGGAGCGACACCGCTGTCCAAAAGTCATAAGTTAGTTGTTCTCGTAGAAAGACCCAAATGTTTTAATTCCCTGTTTGTGCCACATACCATCACTACCATACCATTCCCTCCCTAAGTGCACCTGGCAGAGTGGGGTTGGTGTGGAAGGGGTCATTTATGTGAAGTTCTAATAACACTATTGAGATGTTTCTGGATATCAGCCTAGATTCTAGCTGTGTGATTAATAAATGGATTGTCAGTGCCATTCTTGTGTGAGTGGAACGATCAAATAAAAGGGACCCCCACGCCAGCCAGCGGCACATCAAACGACGGACTCTGTTCTAGATGCTTCCAAACAGGAGGTTTTGCTAGTTCTGACTTTCAGAACCATAATGTCCTGGAAAGAGGAGCCCACTAATACAGCTGAAAATCAGGGAGCTTGAGCACCGTTGCTGGTCCCTCCTCACCTCCTTAATCAATTATTCGTGATGATATGAGAATATTCTGTCTAATTGGTGAATATTGGTCCTTGGGATTTACTCAGCTGGAGCTTTGAGAGGCAAATCAAGTGCCATGCGCTAAGGGGAAAGGTGGGGAAATGTCAATGATGGTCTGTATCTTAGCAGTAGGGTTTAGGTACAAGAATTAGATCATTTTAGTCATATTTGAGCAAAATTCATTTTCATAGGGCCGCAAAGAGAGAGTGCCACTCCACACGTTTAAAATCCTTCTCCGCATTGAGTGAAAAAGCTATGACCGGTATTTTAATGGATTTGGCACACTGCACAATGTTTGTGAATCTTCTCATGGTATCTTTTAAGAAACAGCTCTGTATTAATCCAGTCTGGTCTGCATTAATAAGTGAGGAGATTATGGAGAGATGTGGAGAGAAGCTATATAGTCAGATCAGTCATCCTTCACCATATTCTCGGCAAGTGGGTGAGTGCATGTGTGGCGTACACAGAGAGAATGGTACAGGCCTGAATACTGGCCAACAATGAGGGGATCCGGTTGCTCTGTTATGCTGTGGGGAACATTTTGCTGGCATGGTTTGGGTCCACTTGTCCCCTGTGTAGAGGTAAGGGTCACTGAAAATCAATACAAAGTTGAGTGATCACTTTTATTCTCTGGTGAAACATTTCTATCCTGATGGGAGTGTTCTCTTCCAGAATGTCAAAGCCCCATCCATAGGATATGAGAGTCAGCTATTTTTATACTACACAAATGACCTATTCATATACCTTACTGGCCAACTTTACTTCCCTTCAGGTCAAGTGCACGTTCTGTTCACATTCTAGTGTTGGTCATAGTGGATGTGTAACTAGTTGAGTACTACAGCATGGCTAAAAAATGTAGCTACAATTATTTGTTTAATATCGCTCACGTCCTCGGCCAGTTTGACAGATCGTAAATGATCAGGTTATATCAGGAGACTGCCATGCCCAATAGTATGCAATTTTCCTTCTAGAAAATGCAACATGGTGGATCTTGTCTTTCTCCTCCGGGGGCTTTCTGTACATAGCGCTGGTGAACGTGGTGCCTGACCTGCTAGAGGAGACCAGTCTCAGGTAGGTTCTGGACGTTTCCAACGACGTGGTCCTCCACCGTGGTCACAGTGTTCATGGTTGATTTGGACTTCCATCTTTACTGCTGATCAGGTCATTTGGCATGGATGTGTGACAACATGTTGATGGTGTTTTCCAGTCTAACCTTTCTCTCTGCTTTGTTTACATAGACATTCCCTCATTCAGATCCTCCTCCTGTGCTGTGGAATTGCTGTTATGGCTCTTCTGTCTGCCATAGTGGACTGCAGTTGAAACCCCCTTTGCCTTACCAAAACAGCTAACACTAAAGATTTAGCACAGTCTATTGTGCTGTGAGAGTATATTCTTCAATAAATCCCCTGCCATTTATTTATGGTATGGTTCATACATCATAAATCACTGTACCAGAACACATCACTGACCCCAGCACACTACCAGCAGACCACACCACCACATCAATAGAATCCACATCAGACAATTGGAGTTGCGTTTTAACGGGACTTTGTGCTTTAATCCGCAAAGCTGGCCTGTCCCAGAGGACCTCAGACAGAGAAGAACTTAGTCTCCGCTAGTCTACTGACCCAGGACACTTTCATGTGCCGGTCTTGATTGGAACAGCAAAGGGAAGCCAGCGAATGAAAGAGCAGATTTTTTTTAAAGTTATTGATATTTCAAACAGAATTATGCCTACATAATTGGTCAGACAATCACGTTGTTTTGCACATTTTTCATGTTAATATAACATTGCCAGAAAATTTATTAGATTTTTAGATTTGTACAATATCTTTTTTGTGCCTGTGTTAGGGAACATTCTCTTGGTCTATCTGTTTAGTCAACAATATATTTATTGAAAAAGTGTTCCGTGTTGCCTCTTTGTCAGTGTTTTTGTTTTACCTATCCGTGACTTAATATTCAGTTTTAGTGTATCTGTTACACAGCCAAAGAAAGTCAATCCAGTTTGTTTGCAATCTCTGCTCTTCATTGTACCCTTGGATGGCCACGAAGAAATATTCATGGAAAAAGGATACACTTAATGTGTATTAATGTGTAAATAAGCAAAGTGTATGGTTTGAATATTAAAAACGACATTTTGTTCAAAACTGCCGTCCATTTATGTATTTATGCTGTATCAATAGCTGGTTGTACAGTTTGATTAATATAGCAGCAGAGTTTTTAACTTTTAATTTTTATGGAATAGAATTGCTCCTTATGTATGCTGTTATGTGTGCTGCCATTTAAAATACAAAGTCTCATATATTGTGAATGAGTTATTGAATACCAACTGTTTTCCAATGCTCAACATATGCTTCTTCAATATAAACAGCACCTACGCCATAAGGAAATTTGCTGCTGCAGGGAGCCTAAAATGTCATGTGGGAGTCGAGGGAGGGAGGGTATTGATTGTGTGTTCACACTCGTCCAGTTTTGACACAGTCTGTTTGGCAAGATCCCGTTGCCATAACGACTCCCCTGCGGGTTGCTTTCCTTAGTCATCTTCCTGCACGCAGCCTATTGGCTGTAGGAGCCCTCCTCGCGAGTCGCAGCACTAAATGACCACTCTGCTACTCCGCTTACAGAAATACCACATTATTATGTAGTAATGGACCAAGTACATTTTCAATACCCAACCTTTGTAAATTGGTGCACGAATTCAGCATAAAATTCCAATGGAAGCTTTAGGTTGAGAAGTCATGGGTTTAATGTTTGTGCTTTGTGTGTGTGTTTTAGTGTAACCTGCATGGCAGAAGTGAAACTAGCGAATTGAGATCAATCATAAAAACTGAGGGACCCAACATACTTTAATGGAGGAAATACATCTAGTTAAATGTCCAATTTACAGAACCATGTAGGTACAGAACATCTAGACCTACATGGTTTATGTTGGTTTAGAGCCAAAATGATGGCAGTGTTATGTTTGCCAATATAAGAAGGTGCCTAACAAAAAAAATCCCAAATTTCTTGTAAATGAATTACCATGTCCTTCAAAAAATCATCACCCTAGTCGGTTTATGTCACCCTATTTTTCAGATTTTTTTTTCTTCTAACCTTTGATCTGTGTTCTGCTTGGTCATTTCAACGCACACATTGCAGTCTGCTTGGGCAAAGGCATGTGTGCCTTTACTGAGAAGAACACGTCCTGCATCTTTGTTTTTTTCTTCGAAATATCACACATATTTACAGTTCTGTTGACTTTACACAAGGACACTCGTGGGGTTTGCAAAAAGGTCTGAAGATGCAGATACAATAAAGTAAAAAGTCTGAAGTTAAACATGTATCTGGGGAAAACAGAGATAGTGTCTGAACTTAAACATGTACATTAACTACAATGTCAACTTACATGTTAGCACTAGTTCATCTATGGTCAACTAAATATTATGTTAAACGAATTTGCACCCAGAAGTATGTAATTTCAACATACCGAAAGCTTTGCAATTTAAGTTGCTTCCCATCCCGCAGAAACCCGAGAGGACGAAGAGTGCAACTACATCTCTCCCTACTACTGGCAGCGTCGGTCGCGCCATTCATCCCCTCTCCTCCTCACTCCTGTACCATAACAGATGGTGGAAGAAGCATCACATCTGTTGGGACGTACTACGACAATAGACCACAGCATCCAGCCCAAGCAAGCCGGGGCGTGCGTAATGTCTTTGACTATCCAGAATTGCTTGGGGCAGTGAGTGCCATCCTGATTTCTGAAACGGGGTACCACCACAGCCGCCGAGGAACCTTCTCGCGACCGTCTGGGCTCACTATCGAGCGGGGAAGATGGCCGCCATGAAAATTTTAACCAGCACGGGGCTGTTCTTAGCATTCTGTGCGTTAGGGTTGCTTGCCATGGCGATTTGCACCGACTATTGGTATGAAACAGACGCACGGAGACATAGGGAAAGGTGTAAAAACTATTCTAATAAGCGGAACGACCCTGGGTACATCTACATCTCGAATCACAACCTCCCCCTCCAAATGCCTCCAAAAAGCATCGAAGGGAAAGGTATTGGCCCAAAATCTGGGACTCTGATTAGGGAAAAACGGCACTTTCTAGCCGCAGCATCAGCTATGGAATCACACTGCAGTCGTCAGTTTAATTCGACAATTTCTGGCCTTTGGAGAAAGTGTCATCGGGAGGGATTCGACTTGGAAACAGAGGACCTAATTTACAAAGGTATAGATGCGCGAGCTGATAACGTTGCATCGGGCCCTGACGCTCACTGAGCCCAAACATCTGTTAATATCCTTTGGTATAAACAAACTGAGGCTTGTGCATGTTTAAACGTATGTTGCATTCATATTGATTTTGTCAATTAAAAAGTAGGTTCGGACCACTGTTATAGAGCATATAATTTAAAAAGAACATGTAGCCCATCGCTCGTGGCTGTTTTGCCTAGCTGTAGCTTATGCTGTCCATGGTGCTGAAAACAGTATGCTCCATCTCCTGCTGGTGCGAAGGAGGGGGGTTGTCCCGGGTGCCATTTGGCATCCCCAAAATGGCTGAATGTATTTTCCATTTGTCATCCTGAAAAATTTGTTGATAGTATGTTTGTTAATGGCTCTATATTGCCACTGGGGGAAACGAACAGTGGAGCCAGGCTGAATTATTTATAAACATCCGGGTTCGTGGGAATTTTGAGCTGCAGGGGAGACAGGGAATCACATTGAACCAATGGGGCCTTCATAATGATAGGTTCCAATGTTGCCAAATAATATCAGCAGTGGGTATTAATCCAAGGCTGTGATGACATAATATAAAAAGAGAATAATTGTTAATCGTTTTTTGCCCACCACATTAAACCCAATTTGTTGTTGTGAGTGAAAGTAGTTACTAAACAATATATGTGCTTAGTTCTGCATAGTTTTACAGTCGTTGCATTACTACCTTGGGCCTTTATCTGCTATGTTGGGTTGGCATTTTACCAAAGTATATTTCTCTGTATTTTGTGTTAGTATAGATTTGTGGTGGTGTGTCATGTGTAGCGATATCTCTATTCCTTTAACTTGAACAGTCCTAGCTAAATCTACCTAGCTACTCATTGAGACAGGCCTTTCTATTAGCTTTAGATTTGCTTTCTGGCTGTGCAACAAAGTAAGCAAAATTATTTTTTTAAGACGTCTATATGAACAGTCTAAACAGTTTGTGTGTGTGTTTGTGTGTGTGTGGGGGGGGGGGGGGGCAAGTGGCAGATACATATTTTTTATTAGGTTTACATATGATTTTTTCAAGGCATGCCTTGAATAAACATTAGGACCACGAAGGGGAGAATATGTGAATCTCAATTAATAAATTTTCTCATTAAAAGAGAGAAATCACTGACAGAAGGTAGTGCCTTTGTAGCAACACAGGTTACATTTATTTTCCTTTGGTTTGTAAACATTAGAGCAGCATGTAAATCTCTTCACAGTGGGTCTTAGTCAGTCTCGTATTATGTTGAGCACAGCCATGAAGCAGTGGGTTTCATAGCCATTTGCACTCTGACGAATCAGTGGACTTTCTCTTTCCTCCAGCGGCTCTAATTGATATGCTTCTAAAAGGCTATCTCTGCTATTTCAACTTAAACAAAATGGAGGCCGCAAAAAAGCAGACTGAAACATTTTCATAAGTTGATTGTTTTTTGGTAAATCTTTTATGAAAAGGCATGATAGTATGACTACTGTATCCTACTATCGTCTTTCATTTTCTGATGATGTTATTTTAGGTTGGTTGAAAAAATTGTTGTTGTTTGTGAACGTGCATAAGGAATAAATACCAGTTATCTTTCCATTTTGTTGGGGTGATGTAAGAAGGTCCGAGACAAGTCTAATACTACAATTCAATTCAAACTCATTCATGATTTACTGAAAAGGTCAGATGGCCAAGGGAAAGGGAAGCAGGTTCCCACACCTGAATTGCCTCTGAGCTTACAAATTCAAAATATGATGTTTACGCATGTTGGAAAGCACATTTGTGGACTTTGTAATTGCAAGTGATTGTATTTTGCAAGAACAACTATTTATAACATGGCCTTCTGAAACAATGGTGTTTCTTCAAATAATTGTTTTAATTTATTTTCCATTTTAGGACTGATTCAGAGATGTATCCCAGTCAAGTATCACTACTCTTCCTCCATCCTGCCCCGGAATTTACCCATCAACATCACCAAGACCATAAGACAGGATGAGTGGCATGCCCTCCGTAAGTCTGTCCATCTAGCCTAGTCTGCACATCTAGCAAGACTCTCATTTCATCACCACAGTGCCACTTTCTCTTGTTTTCTCTCGCCTTCTCCTTCTCTACCTCCAATTCTCCCCTGTTCCATTTGATTCTATACCTCCCTGTCCCTCTGCTCCTAGTTCTTCTCATGGTCTATTCGGTCACCTCAAGGTCTTAGTGGTTAGCATTACAAACCCCACTGCTGTTCCAGGCAGCTGTTATGACACTGGTTTTTGGCCCTTGCCACGGTTCACTAATGGGTGGTAAAGCTAGAGGCTATAGTAGGACACCAGTGACACCCAACAAAAACAGACATGTGTTGTTCCAGTGGTCTAAATGTTTATTGGAGTGAGCCAGAAGTTCCCCAACACAAAACATTCGTACAGTACATTGTAGCGTTGTCCATCTGGTGCTAATCACCTCCATTAAGTAATCTTGACTAAAACATACTTACTGTGATCTGACATGGAAAAACAGCTTCTGGTCTAAAAACAAGGTCAGACGGAGATACATAAACAAGGCTTTAATGTGTGATCCATTGTGAGCTACTTCTGTGTGCCATCTACATTCCTGAACTCTCGTTAGCTTAGTAACATACTAGTAACCCAGTGAAGAGCATTTCTGCCAATACTTGGAGCTTAGTTATTCTGCAATCCAGTGGGTTTGCACAGTAGTTTGAAAGACAAAGATTTTACATTTTGTATTACAGTTTATTATGATTATGGCTACATTATCCGTTGAACAATTGATGTGTTAATACAAAACACATCTCAAAGCAAATTGAAAAAGACCATGGAAGATTGTAAACATAAAACGAATCGTTTGGATGTGGGGGCGTCTCTAATATCTCCAGATCTCCGGCGTATGACGGCGGGCTTCGTGGGCATGGCCGTGTCCATCATCCTCTTCGGCTGGATCATCGGTGTGCTGGGCTGCTGCCAGCAGCATGACCTCATGCAGTATGTAGCTGGACTACTCTTCCTCATGGGAGGTAAGAGCCTCTACGCCCAGCGCTCCCCTCTTCCTTTATTTATGTGTCTCTTTGACTGTGTGGGTGATAAGTGAAGGAGGGAGGAAGAAAGAAAGGACAAAGAGAGAAAGAGAGGGAAAGGGGAGTGCATATCAGGTGACTGTGACTCACGCCGTCTTTGCTTGAGTGTGATCGGGCACCATACATAGATACAGAAACAGGTTTGGACAAGGGTGGATTGCGCTCCATGATAGCCTTTGTAAATATTGTTTGAAATGATGGTGCATAATGTCTGGTGGACGAGCAAGAATCGTCTATTGCCATAAGCACCACAGCAGCTAAATGCATAATTTAAAGTCCCTGTCTATTCCACCCTAACACAGGAACATGCTGCATCATCTCCCTGTGCACATGCGTGGCAGGCATCAACTTTGAGTTGTCCCGCTACCCGCGCTACATGTATGGCCTGCCCGAGGACATCAGCCATGGCTACGGCTGGTCAATGTTCTGTGCCTGGGGGGGCCTGGGGCTCACTCTGCTGGCTGGCTTCCTCTGCACTCTGGCCCCCTCCCTGAGCACCCCCACCCGCACCACCGTCCACAAGCCCCGCCAGGAGAACGGCACTGTGTGAATGGCCTGGCATCCTTGGAATTTTGTTGTTGTGAATGGCCTGCACGGAAAGCACAAGCCACACCCTCTTTGACTTTGTCCATCCAACTGTCTCTGGGCGTCCATTATCCTACCACGGTCTCACTCCAGTATCCTCCTCCCTCCTTTATCTCTGCGTCTCCTTGTACCAGAACAGGGGACAAACCAGTGACTAACTACCCCACCACTACTATCTGCACATACCCATCCTTTAATCTATGTGGGAACTGTGGAGACACACAGAAGGCAGGAAGCAAAATAACACTGGCAGAAGACTTTCACAGCACAAGCCCTTGTCCCTGTCCCAAACATTTGACTTGAAATAGAAACTCAATGGCAGCCTTAAAGGCGATTATTTGTCTGTTTTAATTCAAGAGGATTTGTCTCAAAATGGTGCTCTCTTGTACACACATGTTACATTCAGTGCATCAAGTTAAACCACACACAGACCTAAACTTTAACACAGACACTCACTTCCTCCATGAGAAGGGTAGAAAAGCAATCAGCTCCAAAAGAGGACAAACAAACAGACAAACGATCTATCCAACACCACAGGACGATGGGGCCCAAGCATCGTGTCAGCATTTCTCTTTTAGTCCGGTGATCTGTAAAATGTTCATTTTTTTGCAATGAAGAAACAAAATGCTGGCATCAACTGTCCATTGTTTAGAATACAAAACACTGACTGAAATCAAGCATTATCCTGGGGAAGGATTTTCACAGTTTAAAACCTAGATTCTGCTCCTTGCCACCAAGGACCAAGAGCACAACAAAGGAAAGGGCAATGGGTGGAAGAGCAAGATGAAACACATAGACAGAAATGTGCTTTCACAAGATGAAAGACATAGACAGAAATGTGCTTTCACAAGATGAAACACACAGACAGAAATGTGCTTTCACAAGCAAACTTAGAGTAAGTTCAACTATTCAGTATGTACAAAATGCATCTCTTTGTAGATTCAGGTCATTGTTTGTATAAAGTAGATCTTAAATAAGAATGTTTTTTTTTTTTTTTTGTTTGTTGGGGTAACAATGGAAGGAGGTTTACTTCTATGGTTAGGAATCTTGCGGGGGAAAGCAAATGAATAAATATTACTGAAGCACAGTAGGGCACAGGAAGTATTATTGGAATTGATAAGATCAATGGAAAGGCGAATAATTATGAACATCGCTGCAAATATGGATGATTTTTGATTTCCAAGAAGTTTATTTGTTTTGGTGCTGGGAGCCTTTTTAACATAGAGATAGAAAACATGATGTTTTCCATAAGCAGTTGTTTTATGGTGAGGATATCGCTTTGGATTGACGAAGGAGAAAAGACTTGTCATCATGGCCTTGCAGTGTTATTTGTACTGAATTGTGTGTTCTGGCTCTATAAATGTGTGTATAACACAGACATGAGACAGAGCAATGCCACAACTGTGGAGCTGTGAGATATGTACTCTAATGTGTGTTGTTTTACTGAATGTTTTCTAACTGCTACAAAAGACCTCTTGTTATTTGGGAAACAGTATTTTAGATAAAAAATTTGCTAGGGTAGTAGCATATCTAGTAAAAAAGGGGTTTAAATTGGTGAAACGGGAGTCAATTAGTTAGTATAACACATTTTGCCCTAATCTGTGGTCTGGCTTTGTTTCAAATATAGAATCCAAAATAGATTCTCAATACGTTTTACATTTAATCCATGTCTCACCAAAATCCAAATATGCTGTTACAATGATTGTAGAAGCAACAATCAGAAAACATCTACAACTATAGTGTCCTAATTGTGGGTTTTCAACATCAACAACCAATTGTCTTGTTTGGATGCTTAAGTATGTACCATATTCCAGGTTGTAACTAAGATCCTTTGGGCCATTTTAGAAACATAAGAAGGGTGTTTTATCAGATTCTCGTTGATGTGGTGTTTTCATGTTCTGCTGCCATTACAGTGACTTGAAGAGTGCTTTTGGATACTTGCACATCTGTTATAAGGAATTAGACCACACAACAAAAAACATTTCTGTTCTATCTCGGTGCCCAGTTCATTGTGTGATTAGCTCTTATCAAAGCCTGTGGTCTCGGTCAGAGTTTTTTAAGAGATTTGTGGATGAGGCCCAAAGTAGTAACAAGCACACTTTTGTGTTGCAATGCCAACCATGTTACATGATATATGTTATGGGTAGTAAAAAGAAAATGATGAAAATTAGATTAAGTCTGTCAAAACTTATCTGATAAGCTTTAAAATGACTGTGCCCTGATTGAATTATAAATGTAGGTAATTTGGTATTTTTACAATGTTCCCTTACAATAACATTAACAAACAACAGTGTTGTTTCAAATTGGTTTCTTAACAGCAGTAGCAACTATTGATGAGTTGTTCTCACAGGTGGATTATTACCTTGTCATATGTGGGCTTGACAAATATTTAAACAGGATTTATGTCTGACAAACAAACACATAATTGGGGGTAGGTGGATATTCAAATGTTTCATCCAACTTTCATCCCCCCTCTATCTATTCTAGTTTCTTTAAAAACTGGATTAAGGAGTAGACCCTTGTTTAACAGCTAAACTACAAGTAATTATGAGACTGTCAAAACAAACATTAAGCTGAAACAGCAATGGCAACATTTTTGAAGTCATGAAACCCATAGTGAAAATGTATTGTGCTGTTATTTCGCTATTTTAACTTACGTATCTCAAGTTGTATGAATGCATCTATCTTAAACTGTTTACGACCATGGTGGCATTTTATCAATGAGATCCAGCATATCTCTATCCCATTGGGTCAGAGGCACACACAATAGCAACCCCTGCTAAAACATGTTTCACAAGCTGTATTTTTGCGAGAAGTGAGGAGAGCACATTGTAAACTAAGTATGCAAATGTTGAACGTTTTGGTGGCCTCTCGTGTTTCTTGCGGCACTTGAACGTGATCTCCCAATTAGCAAGAAGAGACGCCATGGAAACACGTCACCATTTCAGAAGCCCTCCTTTACGTAGCACTGCAAGGATTTCTTTCAGGTCATTTCCGCAGGTTCAGTCCGCTAAGGGTGGAGTGTGGGGTGGGGGTAAAAGACATTATAGTCTCGCATGAGATCATTACAGTCCATTTCTTTTCATGTATTAGAACTTGTGTCCATTTTTAAATCTAATTTATTTTACTGAAATAAAAATGTAATTACTCTTATGCTGGGTCTCCCACTGTTCATTGTTCCAGACAAGCATTTTTTATCAGGGCCACCTCTTCCCTGCTGTCTCTTTGTTGTGTCGGTAACTTACATAACTACAAACGGTACGTGGATAAGAAGGCATCCATCCAGCAGTACCGCTTATCCTATGCAGGGTTGCGGGGGGGCAAGAGCCTATCCCAGCTAACATTGGGAGAGAGGCAGGGTACTCCCTGGACAGGTCGCCGGTCCATCGCAGGGCTAACACATAGGGCCATACAACAGCCCACATGCATTCACACCTACAGACAATTTAGAGTCACCAATCAACCTGCATGTTTTTAGACTGTGGGAGGAAACCGGAGTACCCAGAGGAAACACACGCTAACACGGGGAGAAGATGCAAACTCCACACAGAAAGGGCCTTGGGTCAGGTGGGGATCAACCCCGGTACCTTCTCACGGTGAGGCAACACATATAGTATTTTTCAACGTAATATCTTTACTTGAAATTGCTTGCTATCCATGTGGGGTTGGTCCATGATTTGTTCAGGTGCAACGAACTACTAAATGGGCTAACATGGAGAAAGCCTTGTAGAAGTATTTCTGAGGACCCAGTGCCATCTAGAGGTTAGAGCTGGTAATGTTGTGCCTTTGTTGAGGCAAGTCTTACTTCTTCAAAGAGATAAGTAACCACAAAATATGTAAGTAGATCATTCTAGCTACTTAGGTGGTTTCTTGCATAGCAGATAATAGGTATGTGCACATCCACAACAGGAAATATATTAATATTTTGTTGCTGGCGGGATACCTCAAGAAAAATATGTGTCAAAAGATTAATTTAATTGATCCAAAACAAATTAAAGTTTTTTATTGTAAGTACAGGAAATATAGTCTATTCAAGAACTTATGCCACTGTTCCGTGAACTGCGTACAATACACTAAAACATACACAATAAAGCAGTTATAGTAAGTTCCACTCACTAGCAGTTCCACATGACATTAATCAATATTGGAAAATATGAGCTGATATGATAGTCGATCAATTTATCAAATCAACATGTCATTATGTTTCTCCTTGCAAATGTACTAAAATACCAAATAGCGTCAAGAAAACACTCCAAACATCTTTCATGCATACATGTTTCAAGCGGATACACATTAAAACTGTTTCATCGTTAGCTTGTATGATTTTTCACTCGGTTATTTATGACTGTTTTGCTGCGAGAATGCATCCCGACCACCATGTAGCTGTCAGGAGACTGGTCCTTCATGTCAGGGGTCTTGGTCTTGGGCCGACAGGTCCTGACCTCCGGCCGGCTAAGCAGGGCTTGTCCTCTGCAGGGGTCGTGTTTCTGCAGGTAGCTGGAGAATGTCTCCCATCCCCCGCCCACACGCACCATCACATGGCGCTCGTTCAGCATCTGGAAGGCACAGGTATGATGGAGGCTCAGTTAGAAAGGAGACACAGGTATGATGGAGGCTCAGTTAGACAGGAGACACAGGTAGGATGGAGGCTCAGTTAAACAGGAGACACAGGTATGAAGTGAGCACAGTTAGTAGACACAGGTATGATGATGGCTCAGTTAGACAGTGGACACAGGTTTAATGGGAGGTAAAAGCAGATAACAAATGCCTCACTTGTAACATCTTTGTCCAGCTTTTATTCCGTGGGCAATGCTACTCCATGGAGCTTCTAATAAATAAAATATCAGCTATTTATTTTACAAAGTATAACTTAATAGAGGCTTGATGGTTAGCACTGTTGCCTCACAGCAAGAAGATCCTGGGTTCAATCCCAACCTGATCCAACGACCTTTCTGTGTGGAGTTGTGTGCTCTCCCTGTGTTCACGTGGGTTTCCACCGAGTACTCCGGTGTCCTCCCTTAGTCCGAACAACACACAGGTTAATTAGTGACTCTAAATTGCCCGTAGGTGTGATTGTGTGTGAGTTGTTGTCTGTCCCTATGTGTCATCCCTGTCAGAGATAATCTCCATCTCCAGAATTGAAGCGGTAGAGCTAATGGATGGATGTATATAATATGTGTATATATTTATATATATATAAATATATATACATATATTATATTTATTTGCCTGCCAGTATGAATGAATAAAAAAAAGGAAACCTCTCCCATTTCAACCCCCCATCCCCCGACGCTGGCTCTTTGTCTGACCCCCAGTGACCCCACGAGAGTTGCCCCCTCTCTAATTAAATATTAACCAGCTCCCCCTGCCCATGTAGCAGAGGCCATGAAAGGCAAATGATCTTGGAGACAGCTTTGTCAAAATCTCATTAAGCCCAATGAAACACAGGCTCATGGTGCCAGCTGAGCACATGTAGAGCACTAATCCATATTCTCTCTCCCTCTCTTGCTTTCCCTTCCTCTCCCTCTCTCTCTCTCTCTCTCTTTCTCTCGCTCTCTCTCTCTCTCTCTTTTTCTCTCTCTCTCTCTCTCTCTCTCGCTGTCTCTGTCTTTCTCTCTAAAACACACACACTCTCAATCTCTCTCTCTCTCTCTCTCTCTCTCTCTCTCTCTCTCTCTCTCTCTCTCTCTCTTACACACACACAAACACACACATACACACAAA
>JAVQJS010112254.1:0-10289 GCA_036024795.1 Galaxias rostratus | reverse complement strand
TCCATCCATCCATTATCAGAACCGCTTGTCCTATGCAGGGTCACGGGGGGGCTGGAGCCTATCCCAGCTGACTTCGGGCCAGAGGCAGGGTACACCCTGGACAGATCGCCAGTCCATCGCAGGGCTAACACAAAGACAAACAATCTCTCACACACACATGCACACCTACGGACAATTTAGAGTCGCCAATTTACCTGCATGTTTTTGGAATGTGGGAGGAAACCGGAGGACCCGGAGGAAACCAACGCTAACATGGGGAGAACATGCAAACTCCACACAGAAAGGCCCTCAGGTGGGAATTGAACCCAGGACCTTCTTACTGTGAGGCAACAGTGCTAACCACTGCGCCACCGTGCCGCCCCCTTAATGAATTCATTCATTTTATTTAGTTTTTGTCGCCTTTCAAGACACTCAAAGTGCTTTTTCCAGAATTAGTTCACCAATTAATATCACAGAATGAACAATGGACCGACAGCTTTCAAACACTACACCCAGTCTGAGTGACACCACAGCAACCAATTTGCGCCAGACTTGCTCACCCAACATGTATTACGTCTTGCTCACACACATAGGACACACAGACCAATTTCAGATGAACTGTCAGGGCACCGGTAGGAGGATGTGGCATGTTTTTTTGGACTGTGGGAGGAAACCGGGATACCCGGAGGAAACCCACGCTAACACGGGGAGGACATGCAAGGTCTACACAAAAAGGCCCTTGGGCCAGGACCTTCTCGCTGTGAGGCAACAGTTCTAACCACTGAGCCACTGTGCTGCCCACTTACACACACAAACACCTGAATTCTTCTTACTGAATGTTTGTCAGGCCCTCCGAGTTCTGTTTGTGTAAACACATGACTCTCTGCACTACAGCATGCAGCTGCATGACAGGGACACAAGCCCGACCTTTTGTCGTTAACATGCTGGGCAAAAAGAAGCTTGACCCCTCACTTTTACAGCAGCACACGTCCAACATTCAGACCCTGAGGACATTTCACATGCACTGCTTTTCTCTCTCTATCTTTGCCTTGTTCAACTTACCGCCTTGTCCCCTCCTACAAAAGAGTCTCCTCATCACCGCCAGTCCTCCAAGCATTACTTTGACCTCCAGGAGACGTTTTTTATACTCGGATGAAAGCTGCTTACACAAGCCTCAATGCTACATGTGTGTTACTGCACTTCTGCTATTGCATTTTGTTTCATTGAATTGATTTTGTTTTGCAAGACCTGGAGAGTCCTTGTTCTGATATTTCCAGATCCAGAAGCTGTGTATTAGACACACAATAGAGTCAGTAATACAGCATCTAAACAGTCCTTTTATTATAACTGGTGCTACATTTTCTATTTTTAAAAGCTTTCGTTCCAATTATGATGTGATTTTCCAAAATAAAAGCGGATGTTCACCAAACACATTTTTGTTTTGGAGATCAGACCTTCACATGTTTACCCTTCACATCTCCCATACACAATTCTACAAAACAACAATGTATTGATAGCTTAAAACAATTTCTATTTTAAAAACAATTTCAAACCACAAAACAGTTGTTCTGTCAAAAACATCTTAAGCGACTTGTAATGTGTCTCGATAGCCTCCGAAGAGTATATCTGTGCCTCTCTACATTGTCAGAGGAGATAAGAAAACTATGAAGAAACACTTTGCATCTCTCTCTTTCTATCTCTTCCTCTATCCCTCCAGCAGACCACATCAGCACCATGGGCCATACATGACTGGACAGGTGGAAAAAAGGGAGATTTTGACAAATCCAATGTTATAACCATGGTGAATTTCTAGAGTTTTTTTTACCAGAGTTCTTGCATGAGGAAGATCAAAGTCCTAGACTCTATTCTGCCCTTAGTGTGTGGGATTAAAGTTCCCTCTCCACATGGAGCATTGCTCCCTAAGCAACATCAAAGAGCACTGGGCCAGGCATTCTTCTCATCAAAGAAAACACTCGTCAACATATGCACTTCACTGGGTAAGTGTAAAAATAACAAACACCCAAAAATAAATGGCGGACGTAAATAAACCCTTTGACTGTGTTAGCAGGAAGCTGTACGTCCGCCTTCCTCTCCTTCAGGGGGCTTAGACACAGGCTCTCCACAGACCAATGACTTGGAAGTTGTGTCCAGCCTGTGTTCATGGAAGATAAGAGTGGCAGATTCAGCACTTAAGCCCAAAACATGCTTTCTGAAGAGGAGCAAATAGTCGAGAAAGAGTGCTCTGTGTAGGCTGGAACAGAGGCCAAGGCCATCTACAGAATGATGTAGAAATGGCACAACCACACATCTGGTGAGATGAGACCTAACAGGATATAAAACTGGTCTTTCACTGTAAAATAGTCTGGACGATCGATGGTTGTTCCAGCTAAAGTATAGTCCTATTTATGATAGGAGCACAAGCCATCCCCCCACACTGTCAATGAGATATATGCTTAGACCCCAGCCAGGCTGATCAAAAGTGGCACAGGTGGCAGAGCCCACAGCAGGGCATCTGCTCCAACACCACTCATTAGAACCGTCGACTTACATTAACAGACATCTGAATCTTTATTAGGCGAGCTGGACACATGAGTGTGTGCATGTGGCCGTGGCGGCCAGCCACTTAGGCATTCATGAAAAACAGCTCCATGACTTTTAAGAACCCTGGTAAGTTTCAAAGGCAACTTAGACATAAGGCAGTGTTTGTGATCCAAATAAATTGTGCAACTCAGAAGCAGATTCCTTTCGATTGATAATATGGAAAAAAATCCAGGAGCGATCAAAGTTCAAAACAACCTACGAAAGTTCAGGCAGATAACTACCAATCTGTGCACGGCTGACGTGTGCTACAATGTTTGCTACACCCATCAATCACTTGACACGCCAGGTCACCATCAAATTTCATGTCAGTGAAGGAGAGGGAGGTATTTATACTACAAATATTGTAATATAGTCAAAGTATTTAAATAAATAAATAAGAATAAAGTTCGTTTTGGTGCTTGTCCAATGAGGTGATGGAGAAATGCTCCCACCTCCAGCACAACTTCCAACTGCTAAGGAGGATTGATGTATGCTAAGCTGTTCCAAAGGGGAATCGATGCGAATGTGCTCCTTGACTTCGGGTGTTGTCCCGGATATGTTACGACAGAGAGTTACAAAATACTTAGCAGACCCAATCATGCCGCACTGAATGTATTAACATTGAATAAATGTTTAAGACGGAAGCGTTGGTCTGACTGAACTCAACATAAAGCAGTCCCACAGCATCCCAAAGAGTTGTTGAATTTATTTGTGAGAGAATGCATCAATACTTCAGCACCAGGAAAGGTTTCTTGGACTTGGTTTTGTTTAATAATGAATATGTGAGTTCGGAGAAATAGAGGGACGATTTGAAGAAAGATTTAAATGGTAATCCAATTCAATTTTATTCTTCGCAATGCAGTTGTGGTGGTTTGGTTTACAGGACTGACTAGCACAAACCTGGTTTGTTTTGATTGAATTAAAAAAGACAGAACAAACACATGAACATCTAGACTTTTAATTGTGTCATGTCTTCTTATCAGGAGTATATGTATATATATATATTGAATACTTCAATCATAGTGTATAAGCAACAGTGTACGTTAGTACATTTAAATATATTTGAGCATTTAAAATGTTTCTGTGGGACGGCAACACCACCATAATAATGAAAAAAAAACGTTGTGTTTTTTAATCATAAAATCAACAATTGCCAGTAATAAAGACATGGCTTTAAATAACCATTTGAAACCTGTCTGTCTTACATTCTTACATTGTCTAAAAGGCAGTGCCACATAGCAGCTGACAAAAGCAAGCTATTTTGCTTCACATATTGATAGAAGGAAATTAGCGTGAAACAGAAGATCTGGTAACTGGTTTAAGGAGTCCTTAAATTTGTTTAATGATAACTTTCTTTAAGAAGTGACATTACATTTTGAGACAAGGATGCGATTGTTTTGTACAGATTTGTCAAAGCTGGAGCCTATCCCAGCCGACATAAAGTGAGAGGCGGGATACACCCTGGACAGGTCGCCGGCCTTTCACAGGGCTAACTAAGAGGAACAGACAACAACTCACACTCACATTCACACCTATGGACAATTCAGTCACCAATTAACCTGCATGATTTTGAACTGTGGGAGGAAACCGTAGTAAGCCCATGCTAACACAGGGAGAACATGCAAACTCTACACAGAAAGACCCTTGGTTCAGGTGGGAATTAAACCCAGGACCTTCTTGCTGCGAGGCAGCAGAGCTAACCACCGTGCCACTGTGCTGACTGTGATCTCCAACAGCCGTAAATAAAAGACGTTTGAAACAACCAGGATTCTTCCAAGAACTGTCTGTGCTTCTAATCTGAGCGATTGGGGGAGAGGTTGGTGAACCAAAGGTCACTCTGTCAGAGCTCCAGCGTTCCTCTGTGGAGAGAGGAGAACCTCTTAGAAGGACAACCATCCCTGCAGCAATCCACCAATCAGGCCTGTATGGTAGAGTGGTCAGAGGAAAGGCACTGCTTAGTAAAAGACACATGGCAGCCTGTCTGTAGTTTACCAAAATGTACCTAGAGGACTGTCAGACAATGAACAATGTGCTCTGGTCTGATGAGACAAACATGTTTAGAGGAAACCGCTTATCACCAGGCTAATGCCATCCTTACAGTGAAGCATGGTGGTGGCAGCATCATGCTAAAGGGAGGTTTTTCGGTGGCACCTGGGAGACTAGTCGGGAATAGAGGGAGAAATATAATGCAGCAATGTACAGAGACATCCTGTATGAAAACCAGCTCCAGCTTTTGAGGTGCTGCAAAGAACCGGCAAAACTGGCCAAAGATAGGTGTGCCAAGCTTGTGCCGTCATTTAAAAAACTAAGCTGTTGAAACCTCTCAAGAATCAACAATGGAAACAACATGCACCTGGGTTCAATTTAGAGCTTAATGGCAAAGGTTGTGAATATTTATGTTCATGTAATTTCTTAGTTATTAATTTTGAGTACATTTGCAAAAATCTCAAAAACCTTTTTCATGTTGTTATTATGGTGTCTTGTTTGTTTAATTATTATTATTAGATTACTAGAGGATTTTTATTTGATCAATTATGGAATAAGGCCCTAACGTAATAAAATCGGAAAAAGGTTTTGAAGTGCTGTGAATACTTTCCTGATGCACTGTATGATTTGTCCAATCAATATTTATTATTAAGCAAACTAATTTAGACACACACACAGCTACAAGTAGTTGACTAGTGCTGATTATGTGGAAGTTAACAGACAATAAAACACATCTCAAACTATCTTTCTAATGTATTCCTTGGATGGAGTTGAGTGCTTTGTCTATAAAAGCATAACCAAGTGTATAGAAAATTGCAATTCACTTTGTGATGTTTGTCTTAAGCTTCTAAAAGGATTGCCTTATCGCAATGTGAATGTACATGGGAGGATTCTTGGCCCTGCTGTGTTTACAAACACGTGTGTATTCGACCTTTATTTCATTACTCAGTGCTTTGAGCTGGTTAATAATAAAAGGTAGCTGGGTCAAGCCAAGATGGTTATCATCCACTCCCAGCTTAGTCTGTCTTAAAGAGGGTCCCATGTTCGTTCACCTGAAGACATTTTGTGTTGGTCAATATTATACAATATATGTACAATCTTTCACATTACTAATAAAGAAAATCATGTACCTAATTAAAATAAAAATTTGTGCTAATGTTGTTGACCATCGTCTTGTGTGAGATTAATGAATTTGGAACATGATTTATACGTTTTTATAAAAAAAGAATATCAGAATTCCAGTCGAGAGAAGAGTTGACCATACCAGAGGGTATAAGTTAGCCTGCTGCTTTGATCAATCTAATTGAAGCAAGTGAATGTTTTTCTCACTTTGTTCACAGTTTGCCAGCTCTCACTAAACTGGCCAGGCTGACATCCAAAATATATGAATGACTAGGATGGAATGTCATTTAGATAACAGGATCTCTTGTTGCTGATTTAATCAGCCTGAAGCCAGAATTTTTCCCAATAAAAAATAACGGACATTCACAGTCTTTTATTTAAACATTCGTATTGCAATACTCTATCAACTGTAGGTCAAACTACAATTTATTTTTAGTACTTAGAATGAATTGCAAAGCAATATATGTTGCTTTTATAAAAGATAAATCAGTAAAACTGCATTTTCTATAGCTGTGTCAACAAATTATCTTTTCTCAGCCAGACGTTGCCTTTTTTTGACATGGTCCATGTGGTTTTACAGAGTCATCACCAAAACTCGATCAAGCACTGCCCATTTTGATGTGCCAATAGATTTGTCAGTTTCTTGTCTTAACTGAAGTGGAATCTGTTGCCACGTAGCCTGACAGATCTGCAGTACGAAACAATGTGATCCCGTGTGATGTGGCTTGTCCAATCAATCCAGAGTCCGGGCCTGTCTCAGTGTCTCTCCTTTGCCTTGTAAGGACACAGCTAGATTACTAGACGCATAATAGGATCCTCCATTACATCACATGGAACACAAAGGCTTATCCTGGGTTAGGGTCTCCCTCTAGCCCTGCGCTCCGTGGGAGTCACTGGGTGATTGTGATAATCGGGTTTCCCAGTGCTTGTGGGCAGGGGAGCTTAGATGCCTTTAGACACGAGAGGGTGCCACATGGATCAGCGCCCTGCACCTTTCAAAACCCTACAGCGCCTCAATGAGAACGTAATGGATTGCACTAAGGGAGAATTTGGTGGGATTGGTTAGTGCTGTGAATAAGTAGCACGTGACATACTACAGTAGTATGTTTTTTTAATGTAATTTGTATGTTTCTGTTGAAATATATTCTCAAAAGAGAATGAATGCAAGGCGTTTTTGTGTGTGCCCGTGAATAAACTACACTTTGACATTATGAACAGCTTCCAAAATTGACAGATTTTTTATTTTCCTAATAAATGGTGTTGTTGATTATTGAAACAGAAAATGTTCAGGTTTTATTGCTTGATAGATTGTGAGCCAAGATAATGTTGTCTATTTATTAAAGACAAGTATACAGTGCATCAGACTAGGTTTATTATTACGAGGCTTTCCATGGCCAATAATAGCTAGTAAGCCACTGGTGTTGACTTATCTTATAATTTTCAAATCATACACTATTCGAATCCAAAGCCCTCAGTATTTCTAGAGAGCACATTATGGGAATAGAAAAGACCCCAAAGCATTAAATTACTCATATTGTTTATTGTGTTTGGAGAAGGGTTTGCTCACGTGCAGCAGCATCAACAGAGATAATGAATGATGGTATAGGATTGAGTAAAAGGTGTGCTGCTGCTGACGGAGAGTCAATATGAGAATCAGGCCGTTAACCTGTGCTGCCGTGTTACTTCTTTGGAGAGGCCACTCAAGGTTAACTGACTTCAGCCAACTCTCACCCACCTGCTAAGTTGTCATGACAACAGCTCGTCTTTCCAGCAAGGAGCCTCACTCCAGCATCGTAGAGAGGCTCTGAGTCTAAACTTTAAGGCGAGGATAGAGAAGGGTTTATAATGGTATTTTTTTTTATTGGAATGGCAGAACCCTAAATGGTGACAAGACACAGTATGACTGTTCAATCTGTTTTTAAACTTTTGCCTGAAGTTATATCAGTATGTCATACTGACAGTAAATTGCGTTGAAATACAACAATAATCTCTAATCTCTTTCCCCATTACATGGATGTAATCCTTTCTGTAACTTTGTTAAACAATTTGAAATGATATATAAAAACATCCATCTCAGTGAGTTTGCTAAACAGCAGTCATGTAACTGTGTTCTACAGTTAAAGCCATAGTTCCCCAATTTGTGTAATCTTTTTATATAGTTTCACCACATACCATTGTCGTATTTTAAACAGTCTCATCATTTAGTATTTCTTAATCAAACAGCAGAATGTCAAACAGGCTGAGAAATGTATTGCTTCATAGGGGGTCTTACCGGAAAATACATTCATTTTCCACCAATGGGTAACCATTGGTGATTCTGAGTTTGATACATGCAATCATCTATGGGAAATTGTGGTGTACCAAAATAACCACTAAAATGACGGTAGTTGGAGCCAAACTTTTTCACTTTCCTAATTTTGCCTAAAAGCATGTATTGTTTTATGGAAATTGGTGAAGTACCCTTTCAAGCATCTTTTTAAGAATTATAGAAAAGAGAATAAATGCTACAATACGATCAACAATCTGAAGAAACAAACAAATTGATTGGAGGGGATGGTGCTTCTGTTGTACATGTTGCATTGTACATTTATTTTAAACTATCCTTACTTAATTCAGCCCAAACAACAACACATATAATTGAAAAAGTCACAGAAGTATCCCTTTAAAGGTTTTTAATGCCACACTTTTTCTGGCAGGAGAAGGAGCGCCAAAAAATAGAAAGCAGCGTGAACTTTGTCTCCCTAGTCTGCAAAGAAAGCAGGAACACTTAAAAGAGATAGAGTATTTGAAGGCATAATGCCTGTGTGCTTTTCCTAAAACGTGGTCAGGTCTGTGATGGCAATATTAGCGGGGCCACCTGTGGTGAGGAGGGGAATTACAGGCTGAGGATGAACTGTGTGAGGGTTGCATTCAACAATGCTTAGAAGAGGAAACCTTGCATTAATCCTTTTATTTCCTCGATAAAGGAATAGTTACACAGGACATTCTTTGACCTAACCGACAAAACCGATATATTTTTTTCAAAAAACTTTTTTCTTTCAAACTAAGCTTGACTTTCTTAATACAAAACACAATCACATTATCCAACAATACGTCTTACAAGTTTCTATTGCTCTCCTTTTTTTTCAATTTCTGAACTGCTTCTGTTAGTCTAATTTTCTATTCATGTTAAGAATGTAACCAAAGCAGAACTTCTGTTTTAATTGGTTTTGAACTTCTTGTTGCTATGATGTTCCCAATGGCTTTTTGTCTTCCATGCTATGGAAGGACAAACAACAAAACAACAGAAGTCAACAGACAAGCATCTTTGCATTAAGAGTTGGACAGTTTATTGTTGTGTATACATTGTATACTAGGGGCCTGTTCAATCCACTGTTCTTTAATAATAACAATAGTAATAATAATAATAATAATGGCAGCATGGTGGATCTGTGGTTAGCACTGTTGCCTCACAGCGAGAAGGTCCTGGGTTCAATCGCCACCTGACCCAAGGGCCTTTCTGTAAGGAGTTTGCCTGTTTTCACCGTGTTAGCATAGGTTTCCTCCGGGTACTCCGGTTTCCTCTCACAGTCCAAAAATATGCAGGTTAATTGGTGACTTTAATTTGTCCGTAGGTGTGAATGTGAGTGTGAGTTGTCTGTCTCTATGCATTGGCCTTGTGATAGGCCGGCGACCTGTCCAGGGTGTATCCCGCCTCTCGCCCAATGTTGGCTGGGAAAGAAAGATGAAAGTTGTACAGAGTTGTAAAGTTTTTGTCGGGAGTCTTTTTAATCATTAAAAATTAACCCTTGGTTTTACAACATGCAGCCTAAGTGTTAATATATAGGTTATAAAGCTCTTGTCAATACAACGGATCTTCCAAATTGTTTGTTTTCTAACCAGAAAATGCTTCACTTTTAGAGATATAGGCCTTATTTTAAATGTGCTGTCCAATGTGGTTTTAGCTGATACAATAGTTGGAATGTTGTTGCATTCCTACAGCCATGTGCTTCAGGGAGAAGCCAATATGTAGGCTATCCTTTAATAAAGTTCATTCATTCAATAATTTCATTTGATCCTTAATTTGATACTGTTTGCCAATTGGTTTAAAAAAATCCAAGATTAAAAGCTTTACGTATCCTTTCATTTCAATTATATAATTAATGAATGAATGAAGTGTCATAGTAAAGCAAAATGGGACACATCGTTCAAAATTCTATGGAATACAAGCTATATTATTTAAATTTGGAATTGTTAAAATTGTTTATGTATTGTTTATAGTTGCATAAACATCCACAAATGGAACATATTTTATTTCTTGGCAATACGCTGCCAAGATTTAGACATTCACATTTATTTAAACTGATCATATCCTGATATTATCAATGTGCTGTGTTCCTGGGGTTAACATTTTAAAAGCATGAGCCATTGGCCAAAATATCTTCTAACGGTGCCAAACGCAACCTTTTATGCAAAACCTGGATGGCGAAAACACCGATTGAACTAAAACACATCTTAATCACCGTTGTAGTACTGTTGAACACCCATTTGTCAATTCCGAGTTTACTTGTTTACCTTGTTAAATCAAAGTATTTTTTTTTCAATTTGTAGTACAGGCTCCAGGGCTGAGACTAAAATTGTTT
>JAVQJS010112245.1:0-12901 GCA_036024795.1 Galaxias rostratus | reverse complement strand
TTCTGGAATATGTTTTTGTTATATGGAAATGAGGCACATTTAGTTGGAAAATTTCAATTTTAACATATCAAAAAAAAAAAGAAAAAATTACTTCGAATTTCAAAACACTTGTTTACAATTTTTACTTCTTCTTGTGAAGTTTCATTGTGATATGAGTACATTTGAAAAACTGAAATATATATGGTCTATGTGACTATGGTGTCTAGGCGTTCCGTATTTTCTCTTTTTGGGGATTCACCATTACTTTTTAAGAAAGTCAAATAATTTTTTATTCGATTACTTCATGAATCAATCAGTAGATTACAAAAGTAATTGATGGTTGCAGCGCTATTGTGAACAGGTAATCAATTCCAAACATCTCAGCAAGTCTTGCCAGCCTTTTACAGATCCTATTGTACCTGCTGTTTAAAAAAATAGGGCTTACATTTGGCATTTATACATCGAGTCCATAACTAGTAGGCCTATGGCTCTAAGACATACTGTCCACATTAACTTGAATTCACTCGTTTTCAGTCACAGTAACATTAGCCCCTAGTCTGGCTTCCCCAGACTAATGCTCAAGCTTATTTTGAATTTCACAAGGCACATCACACAATTCCAGACCTGTGTGCACTTGGTCTGGCAATGCCAGGCAAATGTATCCCCTTCTCAAGCACATAATTAAGCAAAGCTACTCACCATTGAATTGGTCTCATGACATTTTCCAAAACAATCCTGAAAATTAATGCATCACAGTTATGCATTGTATTAGCCTTTCTAATGTTATGTCAGCACAAAAGCAAATAGATCCATCAAGGGCTAGCTGTAAGCATAAAGTTGAACGTGTTTTGTAATTGTCATTTGACGTAAGTAGTCCCGGAACGCCAATGTCAGAAACCTTTTAAGAAATTTGGAATTGTTTTAGCACGGTGATTTTCACCAAAAAGCAGACCGGTGACATCTGATAATTTATACAGTTGATGCAAGGTTGAATTTGAATAAACCGGGGGAACGCATTGGCCATCGTTGCTAGAGTGAGCCCTGAGTATATGTGTATGTGTCAAATTCTGCCACAGAAATTAGAGAGAAACAGTGTGAGTGTAAATGACACCAAATTGCAGTATTGGTTTTTCTCAACATTTTGGAAACCTACTTTGGAGACCACTTCTCAATGTTTATGCTACATTGCTGTTGAATGCAAAGGGTGCATGGGGTTCCAATGCATGTTCATCCCCCTCCAATCCCTACCATAAATGATCCATCCATGCTGTTCCCTGTAGCTCTATGGTTAAGGTAAACATTACGGTGCACGACAACAAAGGAGCAGGTTTATTCTTCACTGCCCCAGCACGACTTTGCATGATCTGCCAAAAGGAGCTGCTCTTCATCACCCGTCTGGGACGCAGTGCTGGTCCAGATGGCAAGGCCAAGTCACCATATGTCCCCGCCAAGCCCTGCACCTGGCAGAGGGTGGGCCCCCCACAGCCCAGGCTTTTTGTTCTGTCTGCAGCCCCACCAAAGTTGGACCAGATACCAGACATCTCTTCAGTGTTTGAAGGCATGAAATTCATTACTTTGTATGCAATGAATCAGCAACACAGAAGGCCACAACTCTCACAATAGAACCCAGACCTTGCCAACTGTCTGATATCAAAGTGAAATCGATCAAATTGGGAAAACGGATGGTGCTCGAAAAATATTAGACATGGAAATGAGGTATTCAGTCTTGTGAACATCTCATACACAGATTATGTTTTATTTACTCATCAGGGCAGAATGCGAATTATTAGAGGGCAATCAGAGAGGTCAATATTTTTTCTTAATTTTTTGGCATGCGTAAGTTAGGCGGGAACAGTAGGCCATGGTTGTTGTGTATCATTTCATTATGTGTACTATAAGCCAACCAAACTGGTAAACAGCGTCTTTTCTTACCAGTGTTGGGACTAACCCGTTACAAAGGAAAGCGTTACCATAATTTCACTACTATGCCGGGTAAATAGTAAAGTAACGCATCAGTATTCACATTTCAGTAACAAACTTAAAGTTGCTCAACGTTTTAAAGGGGCCGTTACTAGTTAGTGATATATCTCAAGTTTTACAAATCACAAATGTGTCTGATTTTTTTTACTGTGCTACAAAGCAAAAGGACCTCCCGAGGAACCCATACTATAAAAGGTTTTACCCAATGTATTTTTCCATAGCAATTTACGCTGCATCTCTAAACTGGTACGCGCTGCCAAGATTTAGACATTTTCAATTATCGAAACTGGTCAAATTCTGACTTTCTCAATATGCTGTCTTTTGAGGTCCCAAAGCATGAAGCATGAGTGAGCCATGGTCAAAATGTCTACTTATGTTGCCAACCGCTAACCTTTTACGTGAACACGCGCAGACTCCATGGAGTTAGCACTGACTTAACTAAAACACATCTTAATCACCAATGTAGTACAGTTTAACACCTGTTCAACTCCGAGTTTTCTTCTTAACCTCAAATTTAATCACAGTAGTTTAACCTCCGTTTGTAGTATAGTCCCACAGGTCAGTCTTTACTCTTTATGCTCAAACGTGACACTTTTTTCCTGTATATATGCCGTACCACCTCATCTGGCTCCTTTTGATGTACTTGTTGAAATGTATTTCCTCCATAGGGTGGCTGGGCTTAGCCTTGGGGATAGGGTAAAGAGCTCAGCCATCTGGAGGGAACTCGGAGTAGAGCTGCTGCTCCATGGTGTCAAAAGCACTGTGCGCCTCCCTTTGGAGGCTTTCCGGGCACGCTCTACTGGTAGGAGACCCCGGGGTAGACCTAGAACTTGCTGGCGAGATTAAATATCTCGTCTGGCCTGGGAACCGGGATCCGCCAGGAGGATCTAAAATGCGTTGCTGGGAATAGCAACAACTGGAATACCCTGCTGAGCCAGCTGCCTCCACGTCCCGGCCCCGGATAAGCGGGTAATGGATGGATTGATGGATGGATAGGGTTGCTTTTTAAACACATTTCCAGGATATCCGTCCTTCAGGTTTACTTTAATATAGTTACTCTAGTATAGCTACTCTAGTCTAGCTGAATCGTCTTAAGACTCATGTTGCGTCCCATTATAGCATATTATACAGTATGCTCGAAAAATGCTTTGCATTTCTGAATGTCAGGAAGCCAAAAATATATGTGTCTAGCTAAATCCGATCTCCAGTTTACAGTGTGCTTGCCAGCATACCTTTTGGGTTTTTCTGACCCACAATGCTCTGTGACTAAGAAAATACGTTACATCATCTCTCCGCACCGATGAAGAACCCACGATATATAATTTGGGACTAAAGACGGTAATCAATGTTATGACTAAGTAGTTCATCTCAGTTTGGTTGCCTACTTTTTGCAATAGTACACCACAGACTTTGTACTTCGGTAGCTGCAATATTCACTCTTAAAATAAATGAGTAAATTCATTTTTAGAAGCCTTCCACCATTAATCTTATCTTCCTTCAGGGGGAGAGGGGTTGCACTTGACCCCCACCCTGCATGGTGAAACGGGACCTTTAAAGACCAGCCCTGATGGAGTGAGGTGGTGGCAGTATTGTCCAGTTTATTTTTTTATTCAATCAATTTGGAATTAGGCTATAACATAATAAAATGCAAAGGGGTATGAATGCTTTCCGGATACACTGTATATGTGAATCAGACAGGAAAAGCCCGTCAGCCAAATTGTCTATATCAAGGGTTTCCAACCCATTCATGTGGTTTTCATTGTTAACTCAAAATCACCTTTTTTTCAACACTTCCTTGTGTGTAGTTTAGCGGACAATAAACAGCCAACAGTGTTCGATGTGGTGCCACAGCCGGTGACCCCCACGAAGGACTTAAACAGGTGCGTCTTGTAAAGACAAAGAGGCCCACAGCCGGGGATGATCCCCTTAAATCGAGC
The DNA here is from genome assembly GCA_036024795.1 of Galaxias rostratus. NCBI lineage: Eukaryota > Metazoa > Chordata > Actinopteri > Galaxiiformes > Galaxiidae > Galaxias > Galaxias rostratus. Next base: position 9,005 of record JAVQJS010112245.1, on the reverse strand, counting down.
CCCTGTAAAGGAGAGCATGTCTCAGTGTTTTTCATGAGGGGAGATAGAAGAAGAGCGGGCTCATCTCCACCCTGCCCTCTCCGGTACCCTTTACAGAAAACCTGCTCGGCAAACTGTTTCACGGATGACTGCTGATCCATATTCCGTGGAGGTGAGCGATGCGATTTCACCGTTGATTACCTCGGGTGTTCAGTGCGATTGGTTTAATGTTGAATAAATATCGTGAACTGCCGAACAGAATGATAAGTGCAACCGTCGGTTCACGGCATAGTAAACAATACATGGATTATAAAGGCTGGAATCGTGGCATGAAGGGGTGTTGGATTGGCTATCAGTGCTTCTAATAATCCTCACATAACAAGGTCAGTGTTAAATGTTCTGTGAAACTCATCCAAAGTGCTGATGTTTGCCTCGTCCTCTACCAAACCACACAGGTACTTTCAGAGCATGTAATTATGTTCAGAAACCAGACAAAGATTAATGTGATAGTGATCAGCTGTCTTTAATTCCCCAATAATTATAAAACCTTAATGCATCCACTGGCCATTCTATGTTAGATGTATCACCTCTGTAGGACGTTTCATAAGTACAATTCAAAGTAAACACAACACATTTTGAATGGCATTGCATTTCCTCTGGGCCACCTAGCTGAGTACCAAAAGGCACCTTCTTTCTGGCTGACTCTGTGACAGTGACAGGGCAACCCGACTCCAGGGCCAGGGGTGAGTGGAACCAGTGCCAAATGGAGTGGTCTTGTCCTCATAACATACCTACTCCTGGACTAAGACATTACTCCCAAACAATGATGGACCTGACTAGTTTATCTCAGTGACCCGAGCAAAGGAGAACAGGGGAAAGAAAAACGCACCTATTCGCATCACACGGCTGCTGTTCTCATCACATTGAAAATAGGCAGCATTTTGCTTCAATCTGGGTTATTGCATGAGGGATGCACCTGTTCAATGAACTGATGCCTACCTTTCATTGTTTCCCATTGTTAATGACAATGCATTTGCATTTGCACAGGTGTTAAAAGAACTCTTTGTGATGGAAAGAAAAATAGAAAAAGAGACTTCTTTCAGTCAGAGCAGTCGGTCATTATTAGAATACGTCAAACTTCTAATAAAATAAGATAGATGATGTGGCCGAAGGTTTCAGTGTGGGTTGTGTACACCCCAATAGCCCTCAGCTGCTTTGAATAGCCCAATTCATTTGAAAGCCACAGATGCAGGGTGAAGCAATTTTACTCACCAATAAGGGTGTATGTGAATCTCCTTGGGGAGTCAAGGTTTGCACAATGAACACCTATGAAAATTCAAACAATTCAAAGCTACATATATAGAAAAGGATCATATGGATTATGTAGTTAGGATTACTTACATTTGTTTGCAATAATATTTGCTGTCGTCTGTGTTTGTGTAGCAAGTGTAAGTGTTCACATTCCATTTGACTGTTTGTGGGCTTATGCCTGCCTCTTTCTGTGTGCCTATTTCTCTGTGTAACAGCGGCTCGGTACCCTTTTGACCATCCATTCTGTCAGTAAATCATCCCGTCACCTTCAACAGCCACCCTTTAGGTAGAAGTTCATTAGTCAAAACCACACAATGGCGGCCGTCCACACACATACCGGTGTCTCAGCCCAGGGAGGGAGGGAGACTTTAATGAACCCCACAAACATACGCTCACAAACACACAGCCACACAGACACGACCCTCTCAGGCCCCTTGCTGTACTTTTACCCATTGACATAAATACAGTGACCACGCTGTAGCAAAACCAATAAACCAAGATAGTCAACTAGTCAATATCTGCAAAAATATCTCAAAAGCAGAATCCAATACAGGATGTCTATCTAATGTCCAAATAATGGCCTCCATTAGCAGGGCCGTAAAAAAGCTTGGCACTGGAAGTCTTGAGTATTTTTCCGGTTGGATGGATCATGGATATTTCACCAAATAGAGTAGGGAAGTGCAGCTTTTATGCATCTGGACGAAGCTGAGTTTTGTTCTGTCACCACATATTCAACATGGTGCAGCTAAATACATTTTCAATTAATTGAATTATTGTAATGCAAAAAATATGATTGAGTATTGGACATATTTTGTGTGCATGGAGGGCAAATTTGTATATTCCGGCCCTCTATGCGCTCACATATTTATTGGTGTCCGTGTGCGACAATACATACATTTCTGCCTAAAAGGCTTTGACATTTCTGTCGGATTTAAAGCCAAAATCTCTAGTGGTTATCAAGTAGAGCCACTGCCATTAAAGCTTCTCTATTGACTGCAACTCAAATCTATTTTTAAAAGCTCAGACATCTGTTAAATTGAATGTCACTTATGCTATCTAAACCCTAAAATAAAAAATAAAAATGTTGGTCCTGTTCTTCAAATCTTTTTATGGGATTGTGTGATGTTGAGGGCACCGACTGATCAGGTTTAGTGAAGCCCGTTTTATTCAATATCACACACACACACACACACACACACACACACACACATAGCTGTTCTTGTTGTTGCTGCTGCAGCTCTCATTGTAGCGAGAGAGAACATGTGCAGTGATAAGATGGTCTAGAAGTTATTTGACCCGCCGTGGCATCGGGTACGCTGCTGCTGTCTTATCAATATTGCTGAACTGCAGACGCCATTTCCGCGGTAGCGTACCGGGGTGCCCATGTCTTGGTTAAGACCAGCTTCCTGTGCCTTCCATGTTGGTTAGTTGGACTCTAACCAACTTGATGGCAAGATCGCCTGCATAGCCGTTCTTTCTGGATAATGTGTCAGGTAGGTCTTATATGTAGAAGAAGTAAACCGTTCCTTAGTCTCCAGAGCCTGCTGCCAGGTCAGACGAACGAAGCTGTGGTTAGCTGCGGCGAATAGCATCTGCTCTTACCCCAGAATACTTGTCGCCTTCAACACTTATAGCTGTTAGCAGCAGCTATGTGCTGTGTATGTGTTTTGCAAGCATTTTGGCAGCTGTTTTTTATTTTTAAAGTTCAAAGCATAAAGCTTCACAAATGTGCAGTCTTTTATTGAAAAGTGAAAATGCAGTGTTTTGCACAATTATTCTTATTGCAGTAGAATTGAGTTGTTACTCTTGCTGTCTTTAGCTAACTATTTATATCTCCTCTGTGTCAATGGGGAAACCATGCATTCTGACTCTTTTCTCTGAGCAATAGCATCTCCATACAGTGCAGTACACCATGGTGCAGACTATATGCAATGACAGCTTGGTAATGTTAGCCTATAATATGTCAACAGAAACTATTTCTTGTGATTAACACATAAGTAATAATCTAACACTGGGTCTCCTTTGCAGCTTGATATTTAAATGATAAAACATTAAGAAAATAGGTAATATTAAAGGGTAATATTTAAAAAAGGTGAATTTTTATATTATATCAAAAATAATTGTTAAAATGACAGGTTTGGTGGTAGGTCACAGGTTTGGTGGTAGGCCTATCCATGGAGAGACACACAGACCTCTACAGGCTACACAACGGCACACTGACTGGCTGAAATCTTTTGACCCATCCGTCAGACCTTACGCCGGTGCAGTGGGTCTTGGGTTCCTCCTGGTCCACGACAATGCCTATGCAGTGAGTGTATGAAGGCAGTTCAGGGAGGATGAAGGAATTGATACATTGACTGGCCCCAAGCTCGCCCGACCTAAATCCAATAGAACACTTCTGGGACATTATGTTTAGATCCGTCCGATGCCGCCAGGTTGCACCTTCGACTTTCCAGGATCTCAGTGATGCCCTGGTCCAGATTTGGGAGGAGATACCCCAGAACACCATCCATCATATCATTAGGAGCATGCCCCGACATTGTCATGCATTTGTGCAAGAATGTGGGGACACAGTAATGTAACATTGTGCATTGCAGCTTTAGAATTTCAGCAAAAAAAATTTACTTACATTTTAAGGGTGTTTTGGAATTCATCCCTCTAAAGGTTGACCGTCTTGATATCAAACAAACAACGTGGCTTCCATTTGTTCCTTACACCCAGTCCATATAAATATAGATATTCAGCATGATTTCCCCTCCCATTGAGATCTAACGTGTTTTTAAAGTGTTCCTTTTTTTGGCCAATGTATATAATGGGCTTCCTTGACTTCCAGTCTAAATGCATACGGTTTTCATTTAGTTACACAGACTGCAGAGCAGAATTCACATGCTTTATTGCTTTAAATAATTTACTCTCATAAAGTATTAAATGCAACATTTTAAATCAATCCTTAAAGCATACAACACATGCATTGTGAGCACTTTGCATTGTCTTCGGAATATGTCATACCATCTGGTTACATGTTAATAGTTATATTTTAATGGACCCAGCCTGACATATGCACATTCACCTCTGTGTCTTTAAATACTATAATATACACACATGTGGTGGAAATCTCAGAGTTCCAACTTAAAGGCTTGTCAACATTAATGTGAACCAAACATACACGTCAGAATAATGATTTTCATAAATTTAATACAAAGAGAGAAAGCTTCATTACAACAAAAAAAAGAACAACAAATCACCTGCTCGCACACGTAGGATACACATACCGACTTCAGTTGGCAGTGGCTGAACAGGACACTGATAGAAGGATGGAGCATGTTTTTTGAAGGTGGTAGAAAACACTCACAAACACAGGCAAAACATTCAAACTCCATTCAAAAAGGTTGTTGGGTCAACTGGGTGTTTGATCCAAGGACCCTCCTGCTGTGAGACAACAGTGCTAATCACTGAGCCACTTTGCTGCCCAAACAAGCCAAAGTAATATGCAGCGGCGTCTAGGCATCTTTTAGTTGGCGCAGGGGCAGTCTGAAAGAGAAAATATTTCAGCTGTTAGAGCCTATTTTGGAAGGAGAGAAAGGAAGGAAATAGAGGGAGAAAGATTCAGGAAGGGAGAGGGGTGTGTGGGTAGGAGACAGACTAGAGAACACCAACGTACGGCTTTCTCCGGCTTCCAGTACAATCTACAGACAGGTTAAACCACCGGATGCTGTGTTTATTGACCTGCTCTCGGGGCGCACTCTTTCACAGAGAGAGCTTTTATTCAGCGCCTGAGGCCAGAACATCAACATTCCATCTTAATATCAACAAAGCACTAAACTTGCTTTATAAGGTAGATTGTCATCATTCTAAGATGAAGAGTAAATGTAGACTGAGGGAGTACAATTTTAAATGAAAGGATTTGAGTTTTTTGTTGGTCCCTTTAAAGTTAATGTTTTTTGTGCACTATTAGCAAAGATGTGAGAAAGGATGTTCCAGGTTACCTCCCTGGTGTCTTGACCCCCAAGTGAGGCCAAAACTATAATCTGTTGGACATAAAAAAAAACTCCAATTAATACTCCCGCCAATCATTTCACAAGATCATTTTAAGTAACAAAATATCCATAATTCATATTCTTTTTATAAAAGTATTTTTTTAAATCATTAAATGCAAACTGTAGCACTTTACTCATCGTTTTGTTGTTAATTTTCAGTAGCTAACCAGGTAAACCAAAAGCATTAATTTATACTTGTACCTAAATTGCCATGATGGTAAATAGAGCTGAGGCCAAAGGGTTGCATACACCTAGGCAAAAATATTTTTTACATTTTGTGGAAGGCAACCCCAAGTATTTGAGTCAAGTTTGGTAATTAAAAGGCAATGCCAACAGACACAATCAAAGTGTATGCAAACCTTAGAATTCTGATAAAAAGCAGTCTCTAATCGATTATTTTTAATATAACCTTTGATGTGGAAAAAAAGTAGGTGCCCTAATTGACTTGGTCAAAAATCAATGTATGGTAACATGAAATGTGTGGAGTTGTGAAAATTCTAGTTTACATATCTGTAGCCTAGGTGTATGTAAACTTTTGGCCTGAACTGTATACTCTAATGTCACAGCATGAGGTTTGCGCTATTGAATGTTCGATATGTTTTATATCATAAAAAATGTATACAAAGAAATACCATATTTCTGTTGCCTACCAATTAGGGGGGATCGCCCAGCCAAGCATCAAACTCCCTTACCTCTTTAAGCTATCCATGGGGAACTGGACCCCTTCAGGCATCTCCAGAGATGCCAGTCCTCCCTTCAGGGCATCTACTTGAGTTGCTAGAGCGTTAATATTTCACATTATTTGGGTCTGCTACTGCTGCATGCTTTCATGTATTGTCAGAAAGTACAGTTAGGCAGCTAAAAAAGCGGAAAAAGTTTACATAACATAACATACTGAAACTACAGATAAACTGTGAAGCTTAAATTAGACTTTTATCCCAATATTTGCTTCAGTTATCTCTAAAATAATCAGATTTACTTTGGAGTGTGTGAGATTGAAAGTTGGATTGGTGCAGCATCAGCAGTAATGCAGGCGTTAAGAAGAGAGTGAGCTGAAAGGCGAAGCTTACGATTTACCAGTTGGTCTACGTCCCAACCCTCACCTATGGTCATGAGCTTTGGGTAGTGACCGAAAGTATAGGTTGCGAGTAAAATCAGCTGAAATGTGTTTCCTCCGTAGGGTGGCTGGGCTCAGCCTTAGATGTAGGGTTAAGTGCTCAGTCATCCGGAGGGAGATTGGAAAGGAGCCGCCTTTCCTTTGCATAAAAAAGAGCCAGATGAGGTGGTTCAGGAATTGTTTTGGATGCCTCCTGGGTGACTCTCATTGAAGGTTTTCCTGGCCTGCCCTGCTGTTAGATAACCCTAGGGTTGGACCCAGAACATGCTGGAGAGATTTTATTTCTAATCTAGCCTGGAAAAGCTGTAGGAACCTCCAGGAAGAACTGGAGAGCGTTGCCGGGGATGGGATATTTGGTCTACCCCTCTTAGCCTGGTGCCGTCGCAACCCGTAAGCGCCTGAAAATGTATGGATTTAAGGGGGCTGAATAAACTTGGGGCAAATTTATCCACGTCGTTATTTGTTCATACATGAAATTGGACAGAAATTAATATCAAATAAATTATATTCCTTAGGCACAAATTCAAGACAATAATAAAAATTTTAACCAAATTCAATTATTCGGTTATCAGAACATTAAGGCAACATTTGTTGTAATTTGTTGGTGCATTCTGCTTTAAGGGATTGTTATGAATGCAGGCAGCGTGTTAAAGGCTTAGAAAATCCTTTAAGTCTCAATGAATTCCCAGCATTGAATGCATCAATTATTCATTCAAGATGCATGCAGAAACGAGCTAAGTCTCAATAGGCAGCCTGTTCCAGGACATTTCTGTTGAACACTACAAAGGCAGCAAAGTGGTTACAAATAAAGCCTTGTATGAAGAAGGTTTGAGAGGCCCAACTCAGGAATGTAATTATGATCAAACCTGAGCGGTAAATTAAAGAATTTGGTAGCACGGTGGCTCACAGTTGCCTTGAAGCAAGAAGGTCCTGGGTTCAAACCTCACCTCAGCCAATTAACTGTCTGTGTAGCGTTTGTATGTTCTCCCCGTTTTTGTGTCTGATGTAATATGTTGGGTAAAATGGTCTGGCACAAATTGCCTGTAGTGATGTTGACAGCTGTCAGTCCGTTCTGTTTTTAGTTGGTGACCAATTTGTGCAAACTGCTTAAAGTATCTAGAAAAGCGCTGAGCAACGAATTTTTATTGCACAATGTGAAGAAGTAAACACGAGGCTTTAGGGAAACATCTTTAGAGCTCCAATGCATCAAGCTCTGAAAGTTACTAAACAGAAAAAAGTCCAACCAAAAAAAAGTGTATTCTATGGATTTATAAATGTTTATATCCAAATCATTTCTGCTATTGGTCCCTTAACTGTATGTGTTTACAGGGAGTTTAGTTCAGTATTTTCATGCTTCACTCTTGGTCTTCTGTGTGTTCAGAAAAAAGCAATGATTTATACATGAGTTCATCTGTGATTCAGGGCTACACAATATACAACCAACATCTTTAAGTATGGTACTCCAAAGACTAAATCTCCAAAATGTCAGCACAAATTTTCAAATGCTTACATTCATTTTCCACCAACAATTATTTTTATCCATAAAATCGATGCCATAATTTGATGTTTATCGGTGATAAAAGACATAAAAGATAAACTGGACTGTAAATGTGCTATTAACGAGAGGTGTCTGCTCTGTGTCACTCCGTACCCTACATATTAAGCATACATTATATCATGTCATAAAATACAAATTGACACAGTCGTATAGTTTTTAATTAGAAGATTATAACCCCAGATACAAAATATTAGAAGTCCAAAGCCAAAGGTTCAGAAGATCTAGTTTTATTCAGCAAGAATATCATCCTGTAATGACACAAATCCACTCCTTGTGCATTCTAATTGACCGGCCTTGTATACCTTTCCATACTTCCAGCAACTCCCCAATATTCAAATTGAAACAAACACGTACATTTCCATTCTCCTCTAGCACATCACTTTTCCTGGTGACTACTTGACAACCCTTTGCTGAACCCCTTTTACAACTTAGCAACTTCCTCATTTTAATGGTTTGTTTGCTCCCTAGCAACTGTTGTCTTCATAACGCTCGTCTAATCTAAACAGTAAAGTCTTGTAAGAGTCCATTATAATAATTCTGGGTTTCCTATCATGTTTACTTTTACCACTCTCAGCTTCCTGCACTCCTCTGTTCCCTGTCCATCTAGTGATCTTAAGTGTCCTGGGGCAATCTAGATAGGCATGGACTACCCTTCTGGACATGCTTCTGGTTAGGAACTATGGTATGCTTTTTTACTTTACTTTATATTTAATATTCGTTACACATAATTACAAAACAGTGATCTACTTTTTAACTCTAAATATAAAATGCCACCTAAAAAGAGGTCACGGATGACGTTTCAGGTTTTTAGAAAGTCCATCCTTACAAAGACTGCTATTCAAACACTGTAGACATGATATTATTCCCCGCCTTTTCTGCTGAATCTTTCCCGGGTATAATGATCTGTCTTGATTAACATTGCTGAGCTGTGGTGGTGAGAATGGTGTGAATTCCCACACACTGACATACTGACTTTGCTATAATGAATAAGTCTGAAAAGCAA
>JAVQJS010112242.1:0-15207 GCA_036024795.1 Galaxias rostratus | reverse complement strand
GAGAGAGAGAGAGAGAGAGAGAGAGAGAGAGAGAGAGAGAGAGAGAGAGAGAGAGAGAGAGAGAGAGAGAGAGATAGTATGGAGAGAATTTTATTTTAAGTTAATTTTCCTCTTCAAGTCTCTTCTTTATTCTGGGGAAGATGTCAGTTTCTCAGCACAGATCTCCCGCAGAGGGGGTGCTTGGGTAATGATCACCCTGGGCTAACCCTTAATGCACAGCAGATTGTAGCCATATTGGCGGAGGCAGAGAGAGTCGACTTTAATTATCCTCTGAATATTCACTTCCTGAACATTTACATCACTTTTCTGTTGGCATGCTGCCTTCTGTCATCGGTCAAAATTCCTTTCAAGACACCATTGTAGAGAGACAACGCCCTAACAGTGACTTTGTACGCATCGAGAATCACAGCAGACTAACCAAAGTCGCTGAAACTCACATAGCTATATATTTAAATTCATTTGGATGCAATTTTGAGGGCTTTTACAGATAAACAAACCTTACCATCCGTTAACGCACCAATAGATTTTATGCTCCACCATTTTCTTACTTTTTTTTTTGTTTGTTCTACTTTACAAAAAGCGGAACCACTGTTGACGTAGACGTCTAATGTTCTCTTGAGCCTTGTGAGCACTTCCACTTACACACAGAGTATGATACTCCTGAAGCAGTGATTTACCGCGCACGAGACTCAACCACTTTATCGCGACCATGCGGCCTTGAGCCCACTGTCGCCAGGTTTCCTCCCACAAATAGCCAGGGTAAGAGGAGGAATTGGCCTAACCTTTAAGTGGATGAGAGATTCTTGCACCTCTGGTAGAGTGTTGATGTCCTCCGCATAATGTGGTGCGGACAGCCGCTAGCTAACAGCCACGGTAATTGAGACAAAGTTAGTGTGGAATACATGTTAATGGACTTCAGAATTACAACTACTCCCCAGCGGCTATCTATGGCGGAACACAGGTCTGTACAAGACTAAAAGGATCACACTAAAAGGAACAACCCACTTGAGAGCTTTTCAGCCCCGGCTTTTAGACATAAATGCCAAAGTGTTGATAGAGGAACAAGGTTACACCTTTCTCTCAGACACACGTGAACAGATAGAGGGGGTAAATGCAGCACACACTACGTGTTTTCCATGTTTGATGGCAACAGAGAAGCGAAACATACTTTGCTGTGCCCGCTCCAACACCTACACAATTGAGTGTCCCAGCATGGCGTGTGACTGTGGGGCCCAGTCGCAGCGGAGGCAAGGGGTGAGGTACATAATATCCCTGAGACACCCCACCATCTCCACTCACAACAACCACACACAAATCCACGTGTGACATTGGGACAGGCTGGGATACCACAAGAGTGCCTGGCTGAATGAGGTGGAAAACGGAATCCAATGCAACACAGTGGGACATTGGCAAGGTGGGTTTCTGGATGTGCACACTGGAGTTGATATGTGTTTCTTTGCATTATGTAGCTCTTGGAAGATCTGCGCACAGTTTATGTTTTGTGTGTATGTGGGTGGCCCAGTCATAGGAGAAATTATTCATCTAAAAAGGTCATACATGGTAAAGTAACTAGATTACCTTGTGCTATAACTGTTATGTGGCCTCTCTCTTCTCCTTGAATACAAGAAGCCTTGGCTTTCTGATTTTCTTTGTGCCAATATCCTTCCACCATTTCTTCAATGCGTTTTCTCCAAACATCGCCCAGGGCAACCGCCATACTCTGCTATAGTAATTACCCTGTTTATGGGTTTGGCGTCCTCAACAACTCAAGGCTTTCATCTTAGTGCTTGTCTCAATTAAGTAGAGGACGACACACACACACACACACACACACACACACACATACATGCATTTACGCACGCATGCATGCACACACTGATACAGTTTCACTTCCTTTTAGATTAATGCCCTCTGTCCTATGTAAATAACATAATTGGATGAATTCAACCTCCCTTCCATGCAGCACAACCTCTACATTATGTTTTCCATAAAGAAGACATTGTTCTTTCCTCTGTATCAGGTCTTGTCCAGGTATTGCGAATATAGAAATGGTGATTATTTGATTTATTGTTCAAACAATTGAAGCTAGGATTGATTGATGACTTGATTTGCTTTTTAAATAATTTATTGACGTTTAAACCTAGCAGTATGTACAGCTAGGTATTTTCATAACAGGTGTGGCAGGCATTTCAATCTGTGAGACATCTGTCTCCTTTGGAGACCGAGAAGTGATTCCTCATCTCGTCTCCCAAAGTATCATTTTACCTGGAAGACAGGCTATCTTGTTGCAAGTTTGTTGCAAACTGTAGATCAAAAACAGTGCATGAAACATTGCAGATTGCTACTTGTACAATACAAATGAGGAGGGTCAGGCTTGCGACATTTAACTTTGTTTTTGTAGCCGCCGTCGTTTCTCTCTGATTAAAAAAACACAACTCAGCTTGTTTGTGGAGGAAAAAGACAATCAACTTGATCTAGCCTATAATGACTACATGCATAATTAAGAATCCCTCTGTAGGCTGTGTGGTTGGCTATCTCTGGGACACGGAGTGTACACGCTGCTTTACATGCAGCTCTTCCAGTCTGCACTACTGCGCCCTACAACTCCGGGGGTCAAAGCATCGAGCGACGCTTAGGTCAAAGGGCAAGAGACTTTCGGCACAACAAAGCGTGATCCCGGGAGCTGAGCCCTTGGAAAGGCAACACAGAGCGTCGTTCGTTCCAGTGTCGTCTCCCTCAAGGTCGGCTGCGTCTCTCCCTGATTGGCTCTGACACACGACACGGGTCCTGAGGGGAGTCGTCCCGTAACTGTTTAAGTCAGACGGCTGTTCTTCCTCTGACCTTCGCCATGTCAGGATGTGTGTGTGCGAGAGAGGGGAGGGGGGCTTCCCGCTCACTTCCTCATGGACACACACAGTAGATCAGCAATGTCTGGTGGGTGACCGTCCGCTCCGAGCGAGAGGCAGTTACTGGCCTCGGCAGCTGGCTTTATATGACAGTCTTACTGCGGCCACTTAGGCCCGCATGCTGACTCAGCCTGACGGAGAGACAACACCGGGGGTGGGGAGACAAATGAGTGAGCCGTCCTCCAAGCAAGGCCCTTCAGTCACCCTGAACAGGTGGCGGAGGAGACAATCAGCCAGGGACACCAACCAACATACTTTTTTGAATTAAATGCCAGTCAGTGTGAGAGACTGTGAAGTCCAACCGGGAGTACCACGTTGCGGGGTGCTCAAATTTGGATCGGACTGGTTGGGGAATATTTAATTTAGATTTTTTTTTCACGACAGACACGCTGGGCCAGGACGATTAACACACACAGCACACAGGGGAACCCCTGTTAAGTGACTGTACGGAGGAGATTACTCAGCCAACCCACGGCCCCTTGCCCTCCTGTGTTCAATTCCGTACGGAAATTGCGTTTAGCGCCCAAGCCCGGGAGGTGACGGTGTCTCGTCTGACAGCGGCAGAGCCAGGCGTGTGACGGCACTGTATTGAGCTGCAACGCCTGTCCTTTTGTAAGGATGACTAACTCCCATCGATTTTCAGCAGCGAGGCTGTGAGGGCGGCCGCTTAAGTGATATCGAACCTGGAAAAAAGGAAATTTGACAAACAATTTTGCGCAAATTAAAATCTAGATAGAGGGAGTCCTCTGCCGGATAATGCGGTATTGTCTGCGAGGGGCGTTTTGTTGTAGTCTTTCTAAGAAGACACGGCAACCTTGTTGCGTGGGAGGTCATATATTAAGACGCTCTCCCTCCCCGAAAATGAAATGGATGCTTTTGATAATGGATCAATTGTGGAGTTCAGAGACAGAAACGAAGCGATCCTTCCTCCGGGCAGAAGGCAGCCCAGAGATAAGCCCCCTTTTCTAAGACACTTGGAGGGCCCTCTCGAGATCTGAACAGTGTGCTAAGACCGGGGATGAAACGAGCACGAGAGACTGACTTCATTTTCAAATTAACATCCGAGACGGGCTCACTTTGTGATCCTCGCCTCCGTGCGTTCCGGCCCGACCTGAGAGCTGAAGGCTCTCCTTTGGTGACGGGGATTCTCTCCACGGAGTCCGGCGCGATGCTGGAGAGTGAGCAACTCACGCAGACTCTCGGACGCCTGTATGGAATCAGCCCATAAACACACAGAAACACACACACACACACACACACACATTAGAGATGATAAGAGCGAGGTTGCACTCCACTCCTTTACAGATTGTAGGGCCCAATTACGACAGGGAGAGATACCGAATGGACATCATCTGCATATAAATGGCTTTGTGAACCTAAAGGGAACAGGGCTTCATAGCTCATAATAGGAAGATCCCATCAATCTTCTCTAATGGGGAGAAAGTTATTAAAGTACAATCCCATTGACAACAGGCCTGCTCTCATTCCCCCTTCTCATGCAAATGACGGAGAAATTAAACAATTATCACAAGGGTTTAATTCACACCAGGATTTCACCTGCGTTTTGGTTTCCTTCGGCAGAAAGGTTTTATCATATTCATCCCCTCCTATCGCTCTCTCTCTCTCTCTCTCTCTCTCTCTCTCTCTCTACCTCTCTATGTTGAAGGGAAAACAGTGATTGACAGTTGTTATGGTACATATCAGTGTGCATCCCTCGAGACACGTGCATAAAGGGTTATCCTGCAGCTGGAGCAAATGTTCTGTGGTCTATCTCTATTCCCATAACTGCATGAGAAACAGTAACACGCATTGACCATTATTCAATGGACACTTTCTCGGTGTATTCAACATTTTCTGTCGCTGATTTCTTTCTCCATATCCAAACTTGCGCCCTCTGGTCTGCGACCTGGATGACAGGCCTGTGCTTGATTAGGTCTAGATAATCCTCTGATAAATTGTGTCCCGATCAAGAGATGTCCACTTGTGATCTTCAAATCCTTCTGTCATTATTCTGCAGTCTGTCGATTATCTTATCTCTACCTGACAGAAGGGCTTGCTGTGAGACCCCAAAATGATTGAAGACAATGTGAAAATAACAATGAAAACAGAGGTTGAGGTAAAAGCAGCACCCTATATCTTTACTGCCTATTACTCCAAGCCTTACACTTACACCTCCAAATCCATAAATACATCCTGTAAATTGCCCAATGCGTACAGGTCCCCCGGGTGATGATGACAGACGCCAATCTGAAGGAGATCAGAGGGCTCTGACCCGCTGCAGGGGAGGCCAGGTGCCCACACGCATGCCACTCTCACACTCACTAGCAACCACTCACACATCAGACCCCTGGACAAAGCAGATTTTTAGAAGTAGAAAATTACATCTTTGTCATCGACTCATTCATTTACAACTTTGAAAGCTCGCTAGTTACCCTGTCACTATCGTCACGACGCAGACAGGACATGTGAAAGGACTTGATTCTGATTGGCTGGAATTTCTGCAATATTTCACGATAATAAGCGGGTGTGTGATGTATTAAGAGTTGAATCAGGGGTTCAAATTAATGGTCTCATACAAAGCCTGTCAAGTGTAAGAAAATCTGATGATGTGAATAGTACTCTTATATACTCGTGGGTGTGTGTATATAATGCCTAAACAAACCACATAGGGTGTTGTGCAAGACGAGTGGATGTAAGGCAAATTACTTGAATACACTTCCAAACTGTGGGTCTGACTATTAGTAAGGACATTATCCCTGGCATAGTCGGTCCCCGATAATCCAACCACACTGGCAGAGAAGATGCATGGGCCTGTTGTTTTCATCTCCACTTAATGTGCTTCCTTTCTTTTGTCATTTGCATGCTTCGTTAACATAATGTGTAAAAACAGGCTTGATGACTCTGTAATGATGTGAGGATGCACTTACGGCTCCGATTTCCATATTAATGAATGCACCAGGAAGAGGTTTTTACCTCCGACATCAAACAGAAGCGCTAGGTTTCTCCCGTTGTGGCCATACTGCCGGCTGGTGACGGAGCCTGTCTTTTTCAAAGTGGTTTCTCACTCAAATCCATTTGCTGCTAGTGCAGCTCCCTGGTAGTTAAATTGAGCACCCTGATGATTGCCATCACTGGTGAAGTGATTGAGCTGAGTGAATCTAAGGTAGAGAAAATATGTGGTCAATGTGGAGGGAATGAGCCGAATAGATTGAATTTAAAAGAGTAGGCATAAAAACAGCAATAAAACCGCAGCAAAACCGCAACTAAAAACAAAACATGACACTTAACAACTACACAAGGCCAAATGGATTGCTGTCAGACGGGCACATTTAAAATAATCACGGACCCTCTCAATAAAAAGGCCTAATTTCCTTTCGTTTTTTACCTAAGGGCGGACACTCACTGCTGCGTGTGGTGGAATGAGAGAAAAACGTGAATTCTTAATGCAGGCTGTCATTTTAAGGTTTTTCATCTTTGTTGAGTCTCCATCCATGATGTATCCAGAAATATATTGTATCTCTTACACATCAAATACAAGAACAAAAGAATTAGGTGGTGCCATTTGGAGTAGAATCCTGTCTGACACTTATATACTAATTTAGCCATAAACCATTGAATATTCCACTGACAGGCCTTTTAGATCAAATGATTCAATTTGTGACATTAAGTTTTCAGGGTTGATCCGCTTCTTTCTTTTTGTATAATCATTTTGATCAAAGTTTGTATTATCACCTCATTGTTAGTTTTTAGTGAATTAAAGTTTGAGGCAAGAAAAAGAGTGTGCGAAGAGCGCATCACATTCTCATACATGGTATGCATACTTGTGTCATCAGTAATCTAAGTGCACTGCTGACACCTCATTTGGGAAGTGGATGAAAAGCATTACCTGGCCTAACTCCTGCAGAGTGGTCATTTACATCAGGGGGTCTGGCTTGGTCTGTAAGAAACGAGCTCTCAACGATAGAGACGGACGGCAAAAAATGGTGGATACCTTTTAGCAGGAAGGCTTCATGGACTGATATCTATGAAGATGCTGATATGGAAGTCAATCCACTATTTATGCGGTCACACGTGCTTTTCACATGACATGCACGTCTAGTCCCCAGGTCGCGTGCAGCATTACCGCGGGAGGGAACGTTATCGCTGAAGTGGACCCCATCATAGTGCTCTCACATCTCGGACGCAACACCCTGTTCATCTTGTTTTATATATTGGTCGTGGCACTGAGCACAATCAAATTAATCTCCAAAGTGTTTTATGATGTATCCGCCAAATAGGTTTTTATGGTAAGGAGGGGAGTCCCGTACATGGGGATGGACTGTTGCTGTGCCATTGCATGGTATACCCATGAGCTGGGGGAGTTGGAGCACAGCTCTAACATGCTTAATAATTTACCGTGCAATTAAAATTTAAAGCAAATACACAAGTGAATTTGTCAGCGAACTGGAGGGGGGTCATGGCAGCAATTCTTGCTGAGCTTATCTCAAATGCCTTTCAAGGGAGGAGATTGAATGGGAATTGACAAAAGTAAGGGCATTTTTCCGAGCTTTCGTCTTGCATTATTAAGACATGACTTAATTAAACATTTAAACAAAGCTTTTTTCCCCTTGCATATGGCATATGCTTGCTGCCTGCCCTGTCACATTTTTTATGCTGACTAATAATATGAATGAAGGTGGTGTAGTTGAAGATTTGATTTATCTATAAAAATTTCATACATGTAAATGTATAATGCTTTCACATGAAGAGCAGTCAGTACAGAAGATGTCGATTTTTGTGGGCAACCGGGAAATTGTTTGTAGGATCAGGGCATTAAAGAATGTTCAACTAGTAGGACCTACAAGGAGTACAAAGGACAACTCACTTTCTAACTCTTTCACTGTTAGAATGATGGGTATTCAGAAGCATCAATATGCAACTAGTTCAGATTTAATTTCTTGTTTTGAATACGTCTGCCTGTGGATAAAAATGTAAAGTCTTATATAATAGGCAAATTATCTAAAATGACCCAGTTTTGCTTGAAAAAACATTTCTGCACCAAGATGATTTGAGGATTTCTCCTCTGACAAAAAGGAATTCTAGCATGTTCATAGATTAAGGGGATCATTTTCCAAATGCTTCTCTGTAGCAGTAATAATCCAAGATGTTCTTTTGACGCCTTTTAGTGGATTGATGAGTAAGATTGAGCTGGATTTGTTTTGCTTGTTTATTTTTTAAGAGGAACACGGTGTTGGTTTGATTCCTGGCTTGTCCACCCACTGATGTGAGATGTGACGTTTCAAGAAGCCACTTTCAAAAGTCAATATATTTTCACACAAATGAGAGAGTGCGCTGATACATATGTGTGCTGAACCGTTGACGTCTGTCAGAGAGCTATCGTTTGCGATGACACATTAGCGTGGAGGACACTGTCTTATTCCACGTGTATTTCCCAATGTCATGCTGACACACCGTGAATCCCTTTTCTCCTTAATGGCTGCTGCAGGATCCTGCTTCTAGCATGAGGGGGACAAATCTGCATGGCACTATGGTAATGCACACTGAATGTTTGTTTTACTCAAATGATCTTCTAATAACAAGGGAACAATCTGATTTTCAAATTACATTCCTCAGATTTAATGAAAAACTGTTGGACCTTCTGAAATTAAGCTGATATTAAATAATTCAACCCCAAGCCCTGCTTTGGATATAATTCCAAGACAGTCTTTGATATAATTTGGAATTCAGTGATATATAACAGTGGGAGTCATTGCTAGTTTGTAGACCTGCCAGGAAATTCTTCATATACAATTATGAGCCTTAATTAATTTCTTACTATCACTGGATTATCACAAAATTTGTTAAGAAAAAAACACATAGTTTTGCACCAGAGTATGTCACGGTGGGTATTCAGGTTGATTAAACACCATAAACTAAAATTGTATGATGTACTTTGTCTGATTTAGGTTAAAACCATAATTCATGTTAAACTGTAATTGCTGGCTTTAGCGAGGGTCCATTGCTTGAAGCTGTCTGCTGTGATGCTCTCTTATGTAACTGTTGCTGCTGGTCCTTGTGCAGTCCGTCTCCTATGTAACTGTTGCTGCTGGTCCTAGTGCAGCCTGTCTCCTATGTATCTGTTGCTGCTGGTCCTAGTGCAGCATTTCCTCCATTGCGGTGCTGAGTGAGGAGAAGCCCATCCTGCGGACAGCCTTCCCCTAGGACCTAATCTCCTTATTGACAAATCCCACAGTTTGTTTAACTGCATCTACACGATTGATTTGGTCAATCCACCCGTTATCTGCTTGGCACAGGCATGGGTTTCCTGTGAATAAAGAACACCCTATCTGTTTGTCATGCCTTTCTTTCCCTCATTGTCTGTGTAGCTGCACGGCACACACGGTTGGATAAAGAGTTCTGCAATGCCTGACTGACTACGCAAAGCGGATGCATTTTTCCTTGTTGATAATTTGACAGTCCGTCGTGTTGATTTGGCAGTGGCTTCAGTGAGTTTGTTTGGTGAAATAACTTTAAAAGGTTCTGGGAACATATTCACATAGTGGCCAGTGGCTCTCCAGTGTTTCCTTTAAAAATGGAAACACAATAAATTGTTATGGCAAAATCTATGATGAAACAAACAAACCAAAAAAAACATCTGCACTGTTGATTGTTTTGTAGAAATATACCAAAACCAATCTTGCTGTATTAATTGTACAAGTGCGAATTTGCGCGACGTGTTTATGTTCATGTGCGTGTTTGTGTTTCTGCCCCAGGGCAGCTAGTACAAAGTGAGAGGATGAGAGAGCAATACAGTACACCTGAGTGTGTGCAACAGTAAATTGTGTTTGTTTAAGTCTTGCGCTTCGGGCTTAGTGCTGTGTACTGTGGGCTTACTTCTGCCATGCTCGATGGCTTTGTGACCGTACTACTTGCAACTCTCAGCAGTTTTGCTTTTTTTTAAACGAGTTTCTCTCATTAAACACGTTTCACACTCTTTGCATTGCCGACACGTTATGACAGCTCATCCAAGTTATGAATAGGAGAAAAACTTTCAAAGAATGTGTGCATCCATCTGGGGGACAATATCAATGTTGCATGTTACCATTTGTCATTCCATTATAAAACAAATGTATAACATTATGACAAGATATTAAGTAATTGCTAACAACTTATTTCCACAAACATGCTCAGAACAAGGACGTCAAAACCACAAAAGCATGGAAGAGACACAAGTAGACTATACAGCCTATACTTACCGCACTGAGTTTGTTGCTCAGAATGCAACATATGGTTCTACATATCGGTGGCTGTGGTTAGAGATAAAAGTTGTATGTGTTTTTTGGGTTTCAGATAAATATAATCTCTCTCTTATTACTGTTTATGTACGTGTGTGTACTGAGTATGTGCGGTCCAAGCATCATCATTCTAACACAACATTTGCTGCATACTTCACCCTTTAAAATTTCTGTTTCGTTGTGTGCGCTAATGTATAGTGTTTTGGAGCTTCTCATTCCATTCCACAGTATGGATTGACTTGGTCTGATGGCCTGATGGATACTGTCATGGAACACTTTGCACTGCAGCCATCCTGGCAGCATACAGGAGACGTACGACTGCAGTGCCAGGTCTCTCTATCCTCAAAATGCCTTGGGTCATGATCGCAACAGCACTGGACCACTGAGACCCCCTCGGTATTATGTTAAAAATAGAATTCTAGCAGACAGCCTGTAATGGCACAGGCAGTATACACACAAGGCCAGAAGGTTAACAAAAGTGTATAGTGATTGAGCACTTAACAAAATGTCCCACAACAGTCTTTTCTGAAAGACTAACATGTGTCGCTTAAACATAAAGTGGAGGTAATTAATAACTCCAAATAAATTAAAACATAGGTAGATGGTTTAAAACAGTGAATTTCTTTATGTCTGTCATATGCAATATTTAGAGAGGGCTTAGATTCCTCAGTACAACTGTGGGCCTGTGTAATGTATAGTAGGAATACCAGTTAATGGCTTGGTGAATAAACCCTCTGATTGGTGCATAACAAATCCCACAGGGGATGGACCTTCAACTGATACATTTCCAGTCCAAAAGAGGAATATGCAAGTTAATCACATTAATCATATGTCTGACTGATCTATGGACCACCATCTTGCTAAGAAAATGAAGAGGGAAAACATCCCACAAAAGCTTGTCCTATACACTGAAAAAACAAACATCCCAAACGACAAAAAGCTATTCAGACAGAAGCAGCAGATAGGCGGTAATTGGATATATTGTGCCAGTGTCTTCCTGCTCGGGAGGAATGCACTGCCGGTACTTCATTTTTTCAATGTTGTATTTTGAAATAGCAATGAATGCAATAAAATAGAATCAATTTCAGACAATATTTCCTTGCGTGAAAAAAGGTTGCAGAATACAGGCTCTAAAATAATATGACAGATGACAGAGGAAGGAGTCGGAGGAATCATAATTAGCTCCCTATCCCCAAGATCTTGCAGCCTGGGGAGCAGATGTATCGATCTATGTCTCAGCAATCTATGCTTAGCACAGTGAATGAAAATAGGTTTTAAATGCTATACTCCTCTTTCAGGTTGATTCCTTCTAGCTCTCTTTAAAAAGGCCACTGAAAAGGTTGAGGGGGTTTCGGGCAGGGGCTTGGTGATGTGTGGCTCAAGGCATGTCAAGGCAATATCACAAACCGACAACTGTTGTTTTATTGCCCACCCCTTGATAAAAATGCCCACTGAGAAGAGGGTTTCGTTGCAGGACAGAAATCTAGACAGTGGTAGACGAAGCAATAACCATGAAGATGTTCCTCATAAATAAGGGTTTAAAAGGTTCAATAGAGAAATGTTTTTTTCAAATAAGTCAATAAACTGTTCTTACAAAAGACACACATTGCAAACTATTGACGAATCAGATTACTTCAAAAAAATATGTAACACATACACATTTAACAAAAGTATATATAATAATAAATGTTTTATTTTTTGTTCCAAGTAATTAGTGTGCGCAAAAATGTTGCTGTTTGATTCTTGACAGTTCCTCACATGTAATTTTTGAGAGCACTTCACAGGGCGCTGAAGATAGATCAAGGACAGGATGCCAGCTGAGGTTCTGCATCTTCTTTCAACAGGGAGTGCAATTGGCTCATCTACCCGTGGGGATTAACACTTTGTGATTGGTCCATCCAGGCGGGGTCAGCGAAGGAGAGAAGTAAGGTCAATCTTAGCTCACCCCTCTAAGGCTTTCCTAAGGCTCTCATTTAATATTTAACTGTCTTCTGAAATATTCAATGACAACAACAAACACATACATTCCTAAAACTTTACACCATCCCAAGCAGCAGATATAATTGATATGGTAATGAGGAGGAAATTAGTCACGGGCTATCCTTCCAATTTTGCACAAAAACATTAAAAAAATGTGTTTGAAGTTTTATCCGCCTGTAAAGGTCAAAGGGTAGCCTGATGGCGCTAGCCTGCATGACTTACAACAAAATGCTTGCTTTCTTAAAGCCGTGGTAATGAGGATTTGTAACATCAAATGCTTTTCAGCATTTTTTGATAATAGCGGCAATAGTTACACAGTAAAATGAGTGCCAGTGACACGGCAAGGTAGTTCTTGGTGACTTTGGCGAGTTATTAAAAAGCTACTCTGCTGTTATAAATGAAGGTGTACAGCTCCAATCAGCATCAGGGTTATGGAGAATTTGTGTCATGCAGCCCAACAAATGCAGATCAGAACTTACCAGTACATTACCCCTTTCTAAAGTGTCTTGGATGAATCAATTCAATTCTAATAGGGAGTGAAAAATCTTATGATTTGTTCAAAGATACTTGATTCATGAGGATGCTTTGTATCTTTCATCATACTCAAAAAATAAATACTAATTGAAATACTTTTTTAAAGCCTTTTCACTTAGTGGTGTAAGCTCTCTCACAGAGGTGCGTGTAAATTGTCAAAGCATTCAATCTACATAGCCTACATTCTAACTACTGTGACCAAATGTCTCACAAATATTTAGGTATATAATTCACCCTTTATTTTTTAACTGAGATCTCTGGATTTACTGCAAATATGCTATGTTTGTCATTGTAATCTACCATTTTTACAAAACAACAGTGAAACACACCTTTAATATGTACAGTTGGCTTTGATGTTTATGAAAAGAGTCATGAGTTGAAAGTCTAGCTGTAATTTTGCCCATTAACTTTCATGCTTACCAACACAACACCACAGTGGTGGTGACACTGAGCGTGGATTGTTAATTGGTCAACTAATTGCTCTTTGTCGTGTGGGAATGTGTGTCGTGCAAGTAGCACTGGGGACTACCATTCATACAGAACCTCGTGCTGAAAATATTCCCCCTGTCACCACAGCGCCATGCATAACATAACACAGGCACTTTATTTGAGATATAAACAAATCGACTCAGGGGATTATGGCTGCCATCTCTATGCATAGCAGTCCATTACCCTGGATATGATAGGAAGAGTCCAAACCGGAGAGAGGAAGCGGATTCTTTGTAACTAGTGCGAAGAAGTGGGTCATGAGTTTCAAAAGTGCACATTACTGTTTCCATGCTCAATGTCATTAATCAACGCTTCCCCGTCGAGTCCCACCAGAGAAAACAATGAATAAGAGCATGTTACTTTGGAATTAATCTATTAATCAAATGATGCATGGAGAAACAACTGCAATGGTGGGTCTACGGCGGTTGGCCTCATCTTGCTGTGAAACAGTGGGGCGCTATTCAGGGATTTTATAATGAGAAAACCACCTGCCTCAAAGAAGCAGACAGGATCTATTAACAAGGCAGATGAAAGAATTATATTATTCAAAATAACATACAGGCTTATTGTTTAACATGTTTTCACCATGGTATTACAATCTTTAGCCAGGTTTAACCAGGATAAAAAATAAACTAACAGGCCTCAGTTTTGTTGTGTTATGAAGTAAACCGTATGTGTAATGAATATCAGATTAGACTAGTTTGTAAGTAGCTATGTCAGGGGTTAGGTCCTGCGCTCACACTTCTTTCATTCTTACCTAGTCTTTGATCTTTGTAGTTCTGGCATCTTGCATCGTTGGTCGACTTTCCCCCCCCAGTCATCTCTTGTGCAGGTGTGGATCTGACAGTCAGACAGCTCCTTCCAGCCAGAGGACAAACTACTGTAAATTGATGTTGTATTTTAACATATAACAAGGGGCCATTGCCTCTGCTGAGCTGTTCAGAGCTAAAGGGGCTCTTGCACCTGCCCTAGACACTCGTTAAACCCTCAAGAAAGCTTTTTGTATGCCATCACACAGAGAGCCACAGAGAGAAAGTAACACCAAGAAAGGATCAGATAGTTTATACCAAATGATTGTCACACTTTTCATAGAATTGGTGCACTTTCTACCGTCTTTCCTCCTTTTGGTCAGACTGACACTAATCCACCTGCATTAAGTTATCGCTGCCAACTAAGGTAAGTGAAGAAAGTAAATGATGAACTTTATATTTTGGAAGTCAAAGTCAACGTCTCCATCTCTCATATCTAACGGATTCTTCATCCATCACCTTCATTCCACCTGTCCTCACTCAACACCCTCCAAGCGGTGTGCCTGGGCTCTGAGGGGAGGAGGATGGAAGGACATGTTTCCTCTGGGACTGGTACAAAGATCTTTCTCATCAGCAAGTACAAGGAGGCTGGCTGCCCGCTGCAGTTGTCAGTGGAGCACCGCTGCGCACTTGTTACATGGGTGTACTTGTTACGCGCTCCTAAAGACACGTGTTCTCATCGGTAATTCTCCCAGTCGCGCTGCGAGGCTACAAGGTCAACGTCTAAAAGGGGAGGAGAGGGCAAACGGCAGGGAAGAAGATGAGGCGGTGGAGATAAGGATGCGTTGCGTAGATCTCCATTTCAATGAACACTATTGTACGGTGACCTGTGAGATGAGCGACACCTCAGGATGACTCTTGGTGTGGAGCCATTTACCTTTGTAAGGTCTACACACATTGGGACCCACACCAGCAGTTGCTTATAAAACGAAGGCACCTGTTGTGATACTCCCCCACCCAATGATGACCACGAAGAGATCAGCTTGAGGTTGTGGCCATGGCCTCCCCGGTGAGCGCCGATGCACAATTACTAATAGGAAACCAAGCACGGTGTCGCCGATGCACAATTACTAATAGGAAACCAAGCACGGTGTCGCCATGCACAATTACTAATAGGAAACCAAGCACGGTGTCGCCATGCACAATTACTAATAGGAAACCAAGCACGGTGTCGCCATGCACAATTACTAATAGGAAACCAAGCACGGTGTCGCC